>MU774124.1:11375-104355 GCA_026770625.1 Nicotiana glauca
CCAAACTCGAAATTAAAACCTAGGGTATAGAATCTTACCTCTTGGATGAAGAACTTGTGATTGGTATCTTTGATTCTTGAAGATTGATGCAAGATTTGGATGATTTAAATATTGGGTTCCTCCTTCTCTCTCTAAAATTCTCTCACCTCTCTCTAAAATCAGTAGAAAATGACCCCAAATGAAGCCCCAAAGGCTATATATTAAAATAGGGTCGGGTTATAAAAATTAGAAAATTAACCCTCTGATGTTAAGTATGCTACCGCAGCATCCACCGCAGAATGGGTATGCGAGCCGCAGATTCATCGCAGAACTTGTTGCCCAGAACTGGCTGTTCTCCCTCATTCTGCGACCATTCTGCGATCGCAGAATGGTTATGCGGTCCGCATAGTTAAATCTGCGATCGCAGATTTCACGCAGAATCGCATTTTTCCAGCTTTTGGTAATTTGATCATAACTTTGTGTAGGAATGTCCAAATGACAAACGATTTGAAGTGTTAGAAACTAGACTCGAACAACTTTCATTTTATAGGTTATACATCACCTAAAACCTTATAGATATTTAGATATTCTCGTTCAAAATATGCACTAGTGCAAGATCATTGGGAATTTTAGCCTATTATGGACTTTTTCCAAATTTTCTTAGACTTAGGCCTTTCCTTGGATCCCAAATTACTTACCATAAGACTTATACACATATTTACCAAATCCAATGGATGTACACCATATGAAGCACATAAAAATATCATAATAAGCCTACGTGACACCATGAAGTCCTAAATTACTCAGCGAAAATTTCCGGGGCCTTACATGATCCATGGTGGTTTCGAGATCCCATCCATTATTTTTTTTAATAAGATTGAGTCAGTCTGAAGCCATACATGAGAGTATTGTTTAAAGTTGCAGAATCTCAGTTCTTCTACCATGGCCTTCGCTTCAGGTACTGTGTTTGTTGTCTCCTCAATCTCCTTCCCTATTGCCTTGACTATGTCACCATTTTCATTTCTTATACAAAAACCTATTGATCTCCTGCCTGGATTTCCCCTCGATGCACCATCCGTATTAACTTTTAGCCATCCTGCACTTGGGAATTCCCACATGACTTTGGTAACCTTAAGTTTAGGAGTGAAATTTTCCATCACAGCTAATAGATCTTGCCATTTGTGAGGTACCCTATCCATCCCAGGCTTTCTCACTTTCACCAATGCCTGCAGATTTGATGAAACTTGGTAAATCACCCCGCTAGCTAACATAGCCTTACCATATGTCATGCCATTTCTTCTTTTCCGGAGAATCCCAAACTACACATGAGGGGAGTGCTTGCATTACTGGTTTTAGCCTTAGGCACACATTTGCATTCTAACATTTATTGATAGCTCGGTGCAATGTTAGTCCCTCCACAGCTATTCCTGCCCTCGATAGAAAATAGTTCGAAGTTGTCTTTGCAGTTTCTAATCTTAAAAACAAGTGCTGAAGAGATTCCTCATCAGGCTGTACACAACACCAACATTTCGATGGCAAGCAGTAGCCTATCCTTTTCATGAAATCATCCAAAGGTAACTTTGCTTTCCACACTTTCCACATGAAAAAGGCTATTTTAAAAGGCAGTCCCTTTACCCAAATCATCCTGTAAGCTATTCTTGGTTCGTGTCTTTTTCTCATATAATCCCATGCTGACTTAACACTGAAATATCCTCTTGTTTCCAGCATCCAACAAGGCATGTCAAGCACCTGCTGAGATGAAGGTGGTTTGATTTTCTCCAGAATGTGTACTGCAAAGTCTTCAGGAAGCAATTCAAATAGCCTGTCCACATCCCACTGACCATCTTCGGTAACATCATATATATTATTTACAGTTTAATCAATGCCAAAGTCCCGAGGAACTAAAAAGTATAGTGCCCTTAGACCTATTCAGTTGTCAAACCAAAATAGTGAGGATCCCATTTTAGGCTGCCACAAGATTTGATGTTCGATCAGATCTCTGTATTCCACCATTTTTCTCCAAATATGAGACCCCTTCTTCCATGGAACAATTACTGAGTTCAATTTCTTACTGTATTTCTGACACACGAAAGAGCTCCATAGGCTTGGTTTTGTTCTGTAATTCCACCATAACTTACTGAATAATGCCTTTGCTACATCATGCAGTGACCTGAAACCTATTACTCCTTCCTCAACCGGCATGCATAAGATATTCCATGAAGCCCAATGCCTACTAGTTCATCCTATAGAGCTGCTCCAAAAAAATTGAGCAAATAATTTGTGCAACTTATTTATCACATAATTTGGAGGGTTTACAGCTGATAATAGATGCATAGGCATGCTTTGCAGTACATGGGATATGAGAACTGCCCTGCCCCTACTAATAATAACTTACCCTGCCATGATTGCAGTTTGTCCATTACCTTAGTAATTAGGGGCTGATAAAATTCCAACTTTCTCCGTGCATAAATTATAGGACAGCCTAGATATATGATAGGAAAATCATTCCTATGAATGCCTGTGGTCCTTTCCACCTTGCTGACCAATTCCATGTCTGTTAAATGATGCAGGTACACAGGTGATTTGGCCTTGTTAACGAGCTGCCCAGATGCAACTTCATATGCATTCGGCACTTCCATAATCAGCATCAGAGATGTTTCATCTAAGGATGAGAATATAATCATGATATCCGAATATGCCAAATGATTGATCTTTGGACTCCACTTTGGCATCCCAAATGCAAAAAAATACAGGTTAGTATGTAGTGCATTTAGACCCTTTGATAATGCTTCAGCTGCCAAGATAAACCAAGTTGGAGATACAAGATCACCTTGTTTTACTCCCCTTGAGGACTTAAAAAACCCCTGAGCTTGACCATTGATTAGAATAGAATACCAATTTTTTGAAACTAATCCAAAGACCATCCCTATAAACCTTTCTGTGAATCCCATATTTCTCAGTACCTGGTTAGGAATAGCCAAGATAATCGATCATAAGCTTTGGTCATATCTAGCTTCAGGATGATATTAGGTCCAGCCTTAGTTCTAAGCCTCGTGTCAGTCATTATCTCTTGAGTTAGAAGGATGTTTTCTACAATATTCCTGCCCTTAACAAAACCTGATTGTTCCTCCGATTTTAGACTTGGGAGAAATTTCACTAGCCTTTCATGTACCACCCTCGATATAACCTTATTGGAAAAGTTACTAAGGCTTATTGGTCTTAGATCAGAAAATGTGGAACTTCTTTTTTCTTTGGTAGAAGAACTAAGTTGGTGTGTGTTACACACTTGGGTAGCTCATGACCATTTAAAAAAGCCCTCACCGTGTCATACAGGTCATCCCCTATTATGTCCCAACAAGAATGCTAGAATTTGCCTGTCATACCATCTGCCCCCCAACATTATCACCATTAAGTCTAAGTACTGCCACTTTAACCTCTTTTTTTGTTGGTTGCTTAATCAATTCTGCATTCTGCTCAGTGTCAATCAGATTAGGAACATGCTCTATGATATCAAATGATGAAGGAATAGCTGCTTCTGTGAACTGTTCCTCGTAAAATTTGATAGCCTCTTCTGCAATTTCTTGTTCCTCTTCAATCCAGATTCCTCTACTATTTTGGATTCTGTTAAGCTGAAGTCTCTTCCTCTTACCTCTCACTTGTGTGTGGAAGAACTTAGTGTTCCTATCCCTTTCCTTGAACCAAGTCATGCCTGCCTTTTGTTGCCAATATTTCTCCTCCAGTGCAAGAAATTTGATCAATTCCGCTTAAACCTTTTGTAGCCTTTCCCTGTTCATCCCTGTAGGATTTCCTTCAAATTCTGCCTCATGAACCAGCACCACCTCCTCCATGCTCGCTATCTTTTGGAAAATATCCCCAAATGTAGCCTTACTCCACAATGAAAGGGCCTTCTTTAATTTTTTTAACTTGTGACTAAAAAGAATATAAGGATTTACACTGAAATCAGCTGTCCAATTCTCTTTCACCACATCTTTAAAAGTAGCATGTTCCACCCAAAAATTCAAGAACCTAAATGGCTTCTTTATTGGTGGAGTCTAAATATCACACTTAAGATACATTGGACTATAATCACAACCAGTATTTGACAAATGTTGCACCTCTATTCCTGGAAATGTTTGTTGGAATTCTACATTGGCGAAGAATCTGTCTAGCCTTTTGAAAATACAGTCTTCCTCTGCTCTCCCATTCCACCATGTAAATATGCTGCCTTTAAATCCAAGGTCAAAGAGATTGCATGTGTTGATGCAGTGTCGAAAGTCATCAATTTCATTCAATGACACAGGTAACCCACCAAACTTCTCTTCTTCGTCCCATATTACATTCAAATCACCACCTACAAGCCATGGTGCATCCATATCCCTTGCCATTGAATATAATGAATCCCATAATTCTATCCTCTCAATTGTATCGCATTTAGCGTATATCAATGTTAGGACAAACTCCACATGTGATTCAGTATGAAACATTCGTAGTGTTAATTGTTGCACCATATTATATATAACAGTTACCTAAAATACCTCATCTATGAAAGCCCAGATCTTGTTGGAAACATTTGAAATTGCCTGTGCAAGTCCTATTTTGTTTCTATACCTTTCCAGTTTTTTTGCTTGTTGTTTTGGCTCCATTAATCCTACAAATTCATAATGATTTTGCCTGTGCATTTTTGTCAACCTTTTAAAGGCCTGCTGTGTGTTGACTGACCTTATATTCCAAATGAGAGAATTCATCACTGATTGTTGGATTTAATCAGTGTTCTCCTTGTGTGCACCCCAGTTTTTGGGGCTGCAAAATTATCTTTTTGTTGTTTCTTCTTACCTTTTGCTGCTGATTTTGCCTTTTTCACTTGCCTAGGTGATAAATCACCTTTCCTTGCAGCATTTATAAGGTGTTGGGTAGTTGATTCTTGATCCATGTCGTATCCTGATCTACCAGGTTATTCACCTTCTTCATTGTGTTCCTTACCTTTTTTATTCAGCTGCAACTGCTTTTGCTCCAATGTAACAGTAACATTTACTAATTCTTTTTCTTGTTTTGGTTGTTTCTCCTTCTCTGTTGTGTTGTTTCCTTGTGGGTCTTTTTTTTTCTTATGAAATTTATCCTTTTCTGTTCCTCCAGGATCATTTACCTCTGGGCCTCTTCCTTCACAGTTTCCAACTTCTATGACTTCTGGTAAGTGATAATTAGTGTTGAGCTCAACATTTTCTGCTCCTCCCTGTATTAAAACAGTACCAGTTGTATTGTTGTCATTGGCATTGGGCTCTCCATTTACACTTTGCTCATCTTCTTCTTTGTCCTTCTTATTTGGTTCCTCATCAGTTTGTGCTCCTGTTGGTACTTCGTCCTCATCTGAATCATATTCCCTTTGTGTAGCCCATAGCCTGCCTCCACTGCCTTGCACTCTTTCTTTTAATGTTGAAGATTTTGACCCTTCTGCTTGAGAATTTGGAGTTTTAGTAAGTTCCTTGTTTACTAATATATCCTGTACTGGGATTTCCTGGCATGAGGTATTGATCTCCACTATTCCATCTCCTGCTTTATCATTGAATATTCTTCCAACCCATTGTGTAGTAGCTTCTTTTGCTTTTGATGTGTCTTTTCCATTTATTAGAACATTAGTCGAACCAATCCCCGATGAGTTAATATTAAATGCTTGTGCTGCTGGATTTAGCTTTTCCTACTTATTGACCATATGCTTTGGTTTTTGCTTTGTTGTTGCTAGATTATGAGCTGCTGGACTGTTTGTTACTGCATGAGCTGCCACCATTGCCAATTGGTTAACAGGTTCTTCCTCCTCATCCATCCCTTCTAATATTGCAAACTTGTTAGCTACTTGAACATGGTCATTGTCTTCATTGTCTTCTGCTACCAATTCCTTACCACTGTTGCTTTGTTCTCCTGCTTGTCGATCTACAGTACTGGTATCCTCCTTGTTATGATTGTTTTCAAGCTGCTTAGCTGGTGCCATCTCCTTTCCATTGTTATTTAGACTAGTATTTAGATTCACCACGTTTCTAACTCTGTTGTCCTTCACTTCCTTCCATTGCTCTTTTGTTGAAACCTTCACATTACCCACGACCTTTCCACTGGCTAAGATTATTATAGGCTGTGAGTGCCTAATGTTCTGCTCCTTAGTTGTATCTTCTTGGTTAGCATTCTCCTTCTCCATATATAGTTCAGGATGTATGCTCCAATATTCAAATTGGTCATGCCCTTAAAGCTTACAATGTCTGCAATATTTAGGCAGCATTTCATATTGAATTCTCACCCATTCAGTTCTTGTTGTTTCTGTAGCTTCATTGAGGATGTCCATCCTCACCTTTTAAGGTAAATCTGCAAGTAGATTAACTAGTATCTTCACCCTTGCACAACTAGGTCTAGTTTTATTAATAGTTGTCATGTCTAGATGCATAGGTTTACTTACTATTGTAGCTAGTGAAAACAAACATTCCTTCACAAAAAAGGTTGACAGTCGACCTGGGAATGAAATCCAAGCCATTGCGTTGGGAGTTTCCCCATCTGCTCTAAACTTTGAGTCATAAATCAATGGCCTAAGCTGATATTCATAGCCATCCCTGTCCTTTATGCAATGTGTTTTTGATGAGAAATGAAGATAGTCCTGCCTTAATGTCATTCTGATCAAAATGTGCCTCTCCCTTAGGAAACCAATGTTACACTCACCTTTGATTCCGCATTGAATTGGTATTAACTTACGCAGTTGTTGAATTTCTGGGCTTCCATAAGAACATTTACCAACTATTGCATATTGTAATCCTTCGATGACATCCATCCTTTCTATTTCTACTTCTATGAATTGAATAACATGCTCTCCATTCAATATTGTAGGGGACGTATGGGAATGGGCTCAACTTCCTGTTGCTCATGCATTGCAACATTCAAAGTGCAAGGTTTCAGAATTTTGGAGTAATCCATCGGCTGTTTGTTGTTGTTTGTATTCCCTGATGTTTGTGCAATGTTTGGAAGAGGTTGGGTAGGCAGCGCAGCCACAATAGGTGGCAGGCCACTTGCCAGTGTGTCAATTGCAGCAGCTATTTCTCAGAACTCAATGCTTAATAACATGAAAAGAACACTTCACGTTTATAAAAAGAAAGCTTGCCAATGAAACTTGATGCTACAGTGATTTGTAAAATGTTACTGAAGAAGATGCTACAGTAATTTCGATATAGTGCTGTCTTTTTTTTTTTTATCGTTTACACACCAGATTTTTTCTGTCAATACTATAGTAGTATGTTGTAGCTCAGCTCGAATCATCCACGTAATTCTAACACTCCATCGTGACAGAAACAAAGCAGTATCTTGTGTAGAAGCCGCGTGCTACAGTAGACGAGCAAAAATAAAATTAAGATCTGTAACAAATGAATAAAGATCTGAAGCCGAAATCAATTGGGTATTATTCTCAAAGATAATATGTTTATTTTGGCACCAAGTTTGGTTAATTCCACCACCGGATGCCGGATTTATGGCCGGAAAATGGTGACGAAATTACTATTCCTTGTCTTCCTGGAGAGACGGCAGAGCAAATAGTACTATTGCCTGAATCCTTTAATCTCTTGAGGTAAGGTCCATACCCCCCTTACATGTACTCCTCCTTTGTGGTTTAGTTGTTTTATTATTAAAAAAAAATTCATCCTTTTTTTTTTCATTTGCCCTAAACATTCATTGGTCCGCCAAATGACCCTTTTACCCTTGAAGAAATGCAACATGTAGCACATAGGATACATCAAGATGGTCTGTTATTTTGGGTACACCTGTCCTAGACGGACCCAACCCCTGTGTTGAGTCCCGTAAGTCAAAATACACATGATGCAAGAAAGCGTTCCTACTAGAGATCCGGCATGAGGTCTTGTCATACTAGGTTTAAATCCTAGGGTTTTGGTCTAGACTTGTGGTACCCGAGCGGACAACTAGGGCCGAGGAGGGGGCGACGTACCGGGAGCACTAAAGTCTGTCCGGCCTTGTCACTTGCCCAACCTCGCTCTATTTGGTATAATTTCTATAGAAAAAGCGGGCTACGCGAACGTATGCACCATTTTCAGAAGGCTCATATGGGGTGGCGTAAGAAGGAAATTATATATAATTCAACAATACTAAAGCGGTAAACAGATAGCATTTTAGCACAAAGGTTCACAAAAATACAATAATATCAACAATAAATAAGATAAGTAAAAATCATAAAACAAGCTCGAATTCTTGAATCCGGAACCAGAGATTCTGGGTTCTTTTTCCCAGCAGAGTCGCCAGAGCTGTCATACCTCCTTTTTCTACTTCACCCCGTCAGGAGGGTATAATAAAGGGAGTTTTTCCAATTAAAGGACAATCGAAACGGGATTATATTATCAAAAAATTCAGAGTCGCCACTTGGGAGTTTTATGGTGTCCCAAGTCTCCGGTTTAAATTCTAAATTGAGGAAAAGATTGACTTTGTTTATGTCTGCGAACACAGAAATCCGGGTAAGGAATTCTGTTAACCGGGGAGAAGGTGTTAGGCACTCTCGAGCTCCGTGGTTCTAGCACGGTCGCTTTGATAATACTTGGCTTACTAAAATTGTTTAATTAATGATTTTAGAACCTATGTGCATTTACTTCTTACCGCTTTTAAATAAGAAAAATTATCTTAAAACGAGTTATGCGTACGTATACCCACTTGTTTGGCGCGTCAAAAATCATATACGCGAACGTGTCCACAATTAATAACGCTTTACTTTTATTAAGAAAATTGGGGCCGAAGTTGCACGAACGCATACTCCGATTTTGTTTTTAGGAATCGTAATCATGTCACGCGAACGTGTCCACAACCACGATAGTATATTAAGCATGCCTAAAGCAATCATTTCATTTTGCGCGTCAAGAATCATGTCACGTGTACGTGTTCATAATTGGTGCTCAAATTTGGTGTTAATAATATCAACGTATGGATATATTACAGTGCAGCGCACAATATGGTCTACCATCGTAGCTTAATGAATGAATACTACATCCAGATCTTATACAACTCAACAAAGAAAGTATAAAAGGTTGGCAATCAAATTCACCAAATATCCCAGCCTTAACATAAGGAAAGTCACGTAGAAAGCAAATTCAACCATTTTACAGTGGGAGGGAGAGGAAACAGAAAATGACACATACGATGTGGCAGCTATGTTTCTCATATATTGGATCCAATACGCACAAAACTTACGACATCGAACTTAACATGATCCAAACCACAAAGGATTAAAACTTGAAAGTTAGTATAAAAAGAACGAAGCATAAAAAACTTATCTACAACAGTGCCTAAAACGGACTTAGAAAGTTTGGACTTCCTAATATATAAGAGGTGCAAAATCACAACAGCATATCTTTGATAGATTTATATCAAGTGCAAAATGAACAAATAAAACTAACAATAGAATAAATATTTCAACAAAGAAAATTCACTGTTAAAATATGTCCATGTCAAATACCATTCAACAAAAGAAGGCATAGGCAAACTGGAAAATAAATAAGGCAAAAATGCTTAGCTACTGAAAGTAAAGAAACAGTTCAATCGCCAAATAAAGGTCAGACGTGAACCGGAACAGGCTTCACTCGATAGAAAATGGCGCATGAACAGGACCTCGAACCATGACCTTCGACGACCTCGAAGCTCGCCAGAATACTCAAACTAAGCTAGTGACCAACGAACAGAGCACAAGCTGTTGTTGCGCTTTGGCTTTATTTCTGAGAAGAAGAGAAAGCTTAGGAGCGTTCATTGAGTTCTGCAACTGAAGGGTTCTTTTTTAATATGTGTTTGTGCATTCAGAGTGAAGAAGAAGATGAAGAACGGAGGGTCGTTTTGTTTTGGGTTAAGGAGCAACCATGGAAGTTGAGGTCTCCTTTCAAAGCATGAAGAAGAAACAGGACGGGCGGTTGATTTTTGGTATTTGATGGTGCTTCTTTAGATCTCGTGAAGAGGAAGCTCGCTGGGGGATCCTGATGAAGAAGACAACCAAGGGGGAGGGCGGGGTCCTTGTATTTTCGGTCTTCTGCGGCGCCCAGCTTCGCTTCCTCTCTTTTCATTTTTTTTTTCTTAATATCTCCCCCCCTTCCTCCTTCTCCCTCTATGTGTGTAAAAATGTGTATATATATATATATATAAAATCCCCAGTCTCCTCTATTCTTTTGCAAGAAGAAAGGAATGGAATCCTCCAAAATCCGTGGACCCCATTAGAGGTAAAATTCGGTATGATTTCTATGAGTTTCGGTATATCATGTGCAAAATGAACAAAACAAAACTAACCATAGAATAAACATTTCAACAAAGAAAATTCACTGTTAAAATATGTCTATGTCAAATACCATTCAACAAAAGAAGGCATAGGCAAATTGGAAAATAAATAAGGCAAAAATGCTTACCTACTGAAAGTAAAGAAACAGTTCAATTTCCAAATAAAGGTCAGACGTGAACCGGAACAGGCTTCACTGGATAGAAAATGGCTCATGAACAGGACGTCGAACCATGACCTTCGACGACCTCGAAGCTCGCCGGAATACTCAAACTAAGGTAGTGACCAACTAACAGAGCACAAGTTGTTGTTGCTCTTTGGCTTTATTTCAGCGAAGAAGAGAAAGCTTAGGAGCGTTCATTGAGTTCTGCGACTGAAGGGTTCTTTTTGTATCTGTGTTTGTGCATTCGTAGTGAAGAAGAAGATGAAGAATGGAGGGTCGTTTGGTTTTGGGTTAAGGAGCAACCATGGAAGTTGAGGTCTCTATTCAAAGCATGAAGAATAAATAGGACGGGCGGTAAATTTTTGGTGTTCGATGGCGCTGCTTAAGATCTCTTGAAGAGGAAGCTCGCTGGGGGATCCTGATGAAGAACACGACCAAGGGGGAGGGCGGGGTCCTTGTATTTTCAGTCTTCTGCGGCGCCCAGCTTCACTTCCTCTATTTTCATTTTTTTTTCTTAATATCTCCTCCCCTTCCTCCTTCTCCCTCAATGTGTGTAAAAATGTATCTATATAAAATCCCCAGTCTCCTCTATTCTTGGGCAAGAAGAAAGGAATGGAATCCTCCAAAATCTGTAGACCCCATTAGAGGTAAAATTTGGTATGATTTCTCCGAGTTTCGGTATATCAAGTGCGAAATGAACAAACAATACTAACCATAGAATAAACATTTCAACAAAGAAAATTCACTGTTAAAATATGTCTATGTCAAATACCATTCAACAAAAGAAGGCATAGGCAAACTGAAAAATAAATAAGGCAAAAATGCTTACCTACTGAAAGTAAAGAAACAGTTCAATTTCCAAATAAAGGTCAGACGTGAACCGGAACACGCTTCACTGGATAGAAAATGGCGCATGAACAGGACCTCGAACCATGACCTTTGACGACCTCGAAGCTCGCCAGAATACTCAAACTAAACTAGTGACCAACTAACATAGCACAAGTTGCTGTTGTGCTTTGGCTTTATTTCAGCGAAGAAGAGAAAGCTTATGACCGTTCATTAAGTTCTGCGACTGAAGGGTTCTTTTTGTATCTGTGTTTGTGCATTCGTAGTGAAGAAGAAGATGAAGAACGGAGGGTCGTTTGGTTTTAGGTTAAGGAGCAGCCATGGAAGTTGAGGTCTCTATTCAAAGCATGAAGAAGAAATAGGACGGGCGGTCGATTTTTGGTGTTCGATGGCGCTACTTAAGATCTCGTGAAGAGGAAGCTCGCTGGGGAATCCTGATGAAGAAGACGACCAAGGGGGAGGGCGGGGTCCTTGTATTTTCAGTCTTCTGCGGCGCCCAGCTTCGCTTCCTCTCTTTTCGTTTTTTTTTTCTTAATATCTCCTCCCCTTCCTCCTTCTCCCTCAATGTATGTAAAAATGTATCTATATAAAATCCCCACTCTCCTCTATTCTTGGGCAAGAAGAAAGGATTCGGTATGATTTCTCTGAGTTTGTTGTGGGAATCCTCTAGAAGGATTATGTGGGGACCTTTAATTGGCTAGAAACGAAATGGATTTGAAAAAGATAAGGAAAGTGGGGGCCACTCCATTTTCCTTTCTTGCATTTGCTCCTCTTTTTATACGTTCTTGTTCCTTTCTTTATTACTCTTTTTTCATTTTTCTTTATTTTCTTGTTTTGTTTCATCCTCTCATTTTATTATATTTTTTCTTTATGTTTTGATGCTCAAATAAAATACTACTACTACTTGATTAATATAGAAAGATAAAAAAATGTCAACTACCTAAAATTTATTTATTAAAATCCTTAACTTTAAAAGGATAGAGTAGACTCTTTAAAAAAAATATATTTTGGAACCTTTTTCTTTCTTTTAAAAACAAAAACACAATTAACATGTAAAATTATGACTATTTTTGTATTTTCAAGATTATATAAAAATAAAGATAAGGTACTATTTTTTTAATAATTTTTTTTAGTTTTACGAAAGGTATATAAACTAAAAGCAACGAAAAAGAAGAAATATTTTTGTAATTTTTATTTTTGTGATAAAATAAAGTAAAAGGGGCAAAACTAGATAAACTAACTATATTAGAACTAAACTAAATATTTAAATACAAAAATGTGTAAAATCTTGGGGAGGGTAAAAAATCACATGTCTACAGTTATAAGTGTAGGAAGACTAATCACCACATCAAAAACTGCCCTCAATGTGAAATTAAATGGAAGAAGGAAAGAGATGAACGCAGAAACAGGAAGAAGGAACAGGTTCATCCTAAGAAAAACAAAGGATCAACAAAAGGCTATGGTTGCTGCCTGGGGAGAAAGCTCAGATGAGGGCTCAGAGGATGAAGATGGAGATGAACAAGCACTTATGGCCATTGGATAATATGATGAGGAATATGAGGTAAGTGTAATTCATCTAAAAGACAAGATTAAATTTTTGTCTAAAGAAAGGCTATCTGAGTTACTCCTGGATTTCATTAATGAATCTGAGAATCTAAATAATGAAAAGGAATAACTGTCTAAGAGGTGTGTGATTTCAAAATCTAAGTACAAAAATCTGGAACTTAGGACAAGTGAAAGTAAAAGTAAAAATGATGAGTTAAAGAACCAGGTTCATGAACTTGCCACCACTATCCTAGAGCTTAGATATGAAAATCTAAAATTGAAATTTAGAACAGGTAAAAAGAAAGCTGATCACACACAACTCACTTTAGAAGAAAATATAGGAAAAATAAAAGATGAGTTGTACAAAAGAGATGAGCAGATAAAAGTCCTAAATGAGGATCTGACCAAGGTCAAACATGAGCTAGACAAAACCTATAAATGGAACAGGTACTTCGATGCACATTCATGGCTACATAAACACCATACTAGCAACTAGAGAGGACTTAGCTACGGGACCCCTGCACCTAATGGGATCCCAAAAGCAAGTACCTCACACTTCCTGAAAACAAAATTTGCACACACTATGATAAAATTGGTCACTATAAAAGTGAATGTATTACAAAAGAGAAGGCTAGTAAAAATAATAAAGAATTTGTTCAAGGAAAAAATAGGCTGGCAGGTTGGGCTAAAAAGAATTTGATTCACCCTTTTGCCTATAGAAAGGGACCCAAACTAGTTTGGGTTCTTAATACTAACCCCTGATTTCCTTTTGCGGATCCAAGAGAAAGGGAGCAGCCAAATATGGTACATGGATAGTGGTTGCTCAAAGCATATGACAGGAAGCAAGAACCAGTTCCTTTCACTTAAGAACCTCAACGAAGGTAATGTCTCCTTTGGAAATGGGAAGAAGGGTGAGATAATTGGGATTGAAAAGGTAGGTAAGACTAATTCTCAGTCTATTGAGAATGTCCACTTGATAGATGGTCTAAAGTACAGTCTAATCAGTATATCACAATTATATGATAGAGGTAACTTGGTAGCATTGACCTCTACCAAATGTTTTGTTATTAATCTTACCATTGACAAGATTGTTTTGCAGAGAAAAAGAGTAAACAATATATACATTGTAGATTTGTCCACACTTTTAGAAAATGAACTCACTTGCTTAAGTATGTTGGACAATGATCTCCTCCATTGGCACAAGAGACTTGGATATGTAAGTCTAAGTCAACTCAACAAATTAGTCTCCAAGGACCTCGTGATAGGGCTGCCTAACATCAAGTTGAAGGAAGACAAAGTTTGTAAGACTTGTGCAAGGGGGAAGCAGCTAAGATCCTCTTTTAAATGCAAGAAAGTGGTAAGCACCACCAAATCGACAGAACTGGTCCATATGGATCTCTGTGGTCCAATGAGAACGTGAAGCGGATGAGGTAAAAGAATGTGTTGGTGCTTGTTGATAATTACTCTAGGTTTACTTGGACATTGTTTTTAACATCTAAAGATGAAGCATTTGACATGTTTACTTCTTTTGTTAGAAAAACTCAAAAATAACTAGGTAATCGACTTGCATCAATTAGGTCTGATCATGGAACTGAATTTAAAATGCTAAGTTTGCTGAATTTTGTGATGAGCATGACATATATCATATTTTTTGTGCACCTAGGACTCCACATCAAAACGGTGTAGTTGAAATAAAGAATAGGACATTGAAAGAAATGGCTATGACTATGCTTCTTTCTAGTAAACTGCCTCATAGTTTCTAAGCAGAAGCTATGAACACTGCATGTTACATCATAAATATGCACATGACCGGACCTCTTGTTGAGAAGACTCCCTATGAGTTACTTAAAGGGAGAGAGCCAAATATATCCCATCTTAGGCCATTTGGATGCAAGTGCTTTATGCATAGTAATGACAAAGACTCCCTAAGTAAGTTTGATCCCAGAAGTGATGAGGGAGTATTCCTGGGATATTCTTCACATAATAAAGCTTATAAGATATATAACAAAAGAACTATGTGGGTAGAAGAAAGTGTACATGTGGTTTTTGATGAAAGTAACATTCTTTCTGAGAGACAAGAACATAAAGATGAAACAATAAGGCTGGTAAGAATTTAAATGAAAATACATCCAGACTAAAGTTGCACTAGAAGAAGGAACAGGTGATGGAACATGTTCTTCTACTCAGGGCAACCTGATAGGGGGAACTAAACAAAGAGGAACTGAATCTCAAACCTCGATGGAACATGTCCATAAACCTATTCCACAACAACAAATAATTGAAAGAAAATTAATGAGAAACCAGTTGGTTGTGAAATCATACAAGTATTAAAGTTCTCCTCCCATTGAGAATATAATCACTGACCCAACCTCTCGAATTAAAACCAGATCTTTATTAAAGAATCTTTGTGATTTTGATGCTTTCTTATCTCTTATTGAACCTAAAAATATTGATGAGGCTTTGCAGGATACATACTGGGTAAATGCAATGCAAAATAAACTCAACCAATTTGAAAGGAGTCGAGTTTGGCATCTACTACCACAACCCAAGGACATATCAATAATTGGCACAAAATGGGTCTTCAAAAAAAAATCCTTAAGTAGAGATCACTTTGAGACGAACAGGTTGGATTAGGGATGATTAAGATCACCTAAAAAGACCGGTTCAAAGTTAAACAGAAAAAAAATGAAAAAAAATATTTGAGAAAAAGAAATTTATTGGTTAGAAAGTCTGTAAATTTTGTATATAATTAGATTAAATCTTGCTCAGTCTCATACTTTAAATAGTATACTCTTGTGTCATGTGCTAAAATGACTCATAAATCTATAATGATATTTTCTCTATTTTGGTAAATTTAGACATGCACAAGAGAATTTTCAGTGAGGAACCTGGTTCATCAAGATAAATAGGTATGTTTTCTACACTCTGCATAATTTAAAATAATTATATTTGGATCATGAGCAGAGTCCTACCTAATTCCAAACTCCTTTTGGAATTATCCGTTACAAGTGAACCAATTCTGTTCAAAAGAGTCCCAATCAAATTGAAGTACCTAGATTCTAGGGATACACTCTAACGTCTCTTCAAAACTAAATTTCAATTTTATTAAACTTCTACGAGTCTGAAAAGCTGTCGTCACCCCATTAATTATTCCTTTGTATATTGATCATCTTTAGTGTATTCCTTACTTCATCTCTCTCAAGCCATCAAAAACTCTCATTCTTCTTTCATCTTCCAAATACAATCTAATTCTCTTCTCTTCCATACCCTATCCTAGATATGCCGAACACCTCTGAAAATCCTTCATCACCGCCACATGAAACCACTTCGACACCTTCTACCACACTAATATCTAAGAAAAGTAGAGTAAAGATGATGACTCATAAGATTGTCGCTGAAGGAGAGCAGATCAAGAAAATAAACAAGCAATTGAAAGCAGGTAGGGAAAAAGAATCCCAGAAATGTGAAGATTCATTTAAGCCTGCTAGTGAGGGAGAAGAAAGTGGTTCTTCCGAAACTGAACAGGTATTTTCTAGTCCTAAAGTTACTCCTCAGATAATATCTGAAGGTGCTATAGATTTGGAGAATAGATTTGTACTGGTAGGTTCTATTACAGTTGTTGAGACTACAAAATCTTGAGAAGTTGGTAATAAAAATGAAAAGGGAAAATAAAAAGAGAGCAATGGTGCTAGGAGTGCTGTGAGGGGAAAAGGTAAAAGAATGGTTGATTCTTCATCCAATCTTGTTAGTCTAACCAAAGTAACAGGAGCAATGGTTGTTTGGGGAGAGGAATCTGCTGGAATAGAGGAGAGTGTAAATAAAACAGGATGAAGTGGGTCTGGCAAAGCTGCTGAAGGGATGGTTTAACTTGGGAAAAATGTAGAGGAACCTGTTCTATCTGAACAAGAAACCATCGCAGACCTATTGAAGAGAGTAACTGATAGTTATAACCTAATCAAGGAAAGGAAGGCTGCCCCCTCTATCTCTTCTGTTACTGTTGAAATTCCTCCCACAAGAGGTAGAGACACAAGAAGCCAGAAAAAGAAAGATGAAGAAAATTCAGTGAAAATGAGGAGGAACTTGATCCCAAGGCTGTGTATAAGATTGAGATGAAACCACCCCACAAAGTGCTATTCGAATTTGTCATCAAATGAGTTCTTCCAAGGCAGGAAAGAAGGCACATTCCAAACTTCTTGGACTTGGTCCTGATGGAGTGTTTGGATAGTTGGAAGCAGATTAATTGGCCTGCATTTATAATCTAGCTTCTTGATAGGGTTATAAATGGCACCAAAACTCATGCCATTCCTTATGGCTACACTCTCACAACCGTGCTTGTACATTTCAAGGTACCTATAAAGAAGTGGGAGGTTAGTACAAGCAAGAATCATTTTGGGGCAAATACTCTGCTTGATTATGACTAAAGAACCTAGTTCATCAAAGAAGTTACCGGTGAATAGCAAGGTGCGAGCCTTAGTGCAAGAAAGTGGGCTAAGGATGCCGAGATTGAGAGGCTGAAGAAGAGGTTGGCAGAGGTGGAGACTGAGAGAGATACTCTCAGAACTGAGCTGGCAAGAGAAAAGGAGAAGAATGATGGCATTCTTAAAGATAAGAGGAAACTTCTCAAAGCCAAATACCAAGCACCTCGACCTTTCCAGCCTTTAAGGCTCCTAGCCTAGTGTAGATCAATCAATGACCTAGTTCGGGATTTTTTTGTTGTTTTTGCTCACGTTTCCAATATTTTTATTTCTTCTTATACTTTGTGGCAGAATCTTATCAATCATAAATGAAATTCACTATCTTTTACTCTAATTGTTTGTTTATATTTCTTTGATGGTTAAAATTCGTATCTTGATCTATGATGATTAATCCATGATTGCATTTTAAGTAGCCCTAGTGGCCATGAGTAAGCTTTAAAATCTGTTTATCTCACATTTGTATGCAACTTTTTGATGATGCCAAAAGGGGAAAAAGGTTGTGCTTTACACGCTTTACACTTTGAACACTAATGTTTATAATCTAATGTACCTGGTCCTTGATGATAAATGATAAAAAGGAAAAATATTTCTAACATTATGTTGATGTTAAGCTGAGTTGAAACCGGGCCTAAGCTTATGAAAAAGCACAGAGTTTGTCATCATCAAAAAGGAGAAATTTGTTGGCCCAGGTAAAGGTTTATTTTGAAGATTGACAAAGGAAGCGCAAGCATGACCGGACAGATTCGAGCATGTGGGATGTATATGAATGAGAAAATCTTAACTTGGTATATTTGATATCTCCTGATCGAAAATGTTGGATAATTGATAAGGAGAAAGACTCCTTAATCAAAGAGAACACTATCCAAGATATGGAAAGAGTGAGAAGTTGAGATCAACTAGAACTCTTCCACGAAGGAAGAGTGGCATTAGAACTCTAGTTGTTCTCTTCATCTACTAACTCCACAAATTGTAGGATGTTCTCACTTCACAGGTGATGCACACATACTGAAGTTAAGCACGAATTGAGAGCAAAATTTCAAGATATTTTGTGAGCAATTCCTATGAGATTTAAGAGTGCGAACTTGATGCTACACGAACCAGATTGAAGAACCAGCTCCACAAAGAGTTTTATGTATCTTTCTTTATTTCTAGTTCAAAGTGTAGTATGTGTTTTGAGTTGTACCTTTCAGTGTTTTTAGAAGTAAATGTACTAGGTACCTGAGTTGTATCTTTCAAGTTAGAGTTAACTTGAAGTAGTCGCAACATCTCATGGCATGTTGCTATAACAGTTATAGTTAATCCTTAGGTTTGCAAGATTTTGTAAACTTTATTGTTGGCTAAGAGTTGTAGTGAAGTGTTTGGAGAAAATCCTACTGGGTAGTAGATCGTGATTTTTTTCACCTTTTGAGTCGGGTGTTTTCCATGTAAAAATATTCCGCAACAATAGTATAAGGAATACATAGAAGAACTAGATCCTTCTATAATTTGTGCACGCGAAAAATTAGACATCGCACAAATCACCCCACTCTTGTGTAGTATTGAAGTAAAAACATCAGTATGTGTGACTCTGAACAACCTATACGTGTTGTGTAGACGACACATATAGGAAGCAATGTCTCGTAGTTCGGGGGGAAGAGGGACAACTCGAACAGGATGAAGTTTTGCCAATATGAGGCCAAATTTCTCCTGCATGTTCAAGTCTTTTGGTGTAATATTACCCTCAATTTTCCATTTAAAAGTATTCAACAGTATGCCTAACATTACAAGGACCATCCTTATTGCCAATGGTAAACCAGGACATATTCTTCTGCCACCAAATGGAATTAACTCAAAAACGTGGTCTCTCAAAATTGAATTAATCCACCAGGTTTGGTTTACCCAAGTCCATCATTAGTCCCTCCACCAAATCCTTGAATTCTTTACTAGGATTGACATATGTTTCCGCTAAGTCTATTGAGAAAAGGGTGTTGGAAAGTAAATTCAAAATGGTCCTGAAAATTGCTCCCCCAATATCTACCGCCTTGCCAAACGTGTTGATCATTTCATTTGGCAGTACTTCATAATCAACATCAAGGCTCTAAGGCATATTTTTCTTTGCCAATAAGCATAATTCTGAAGAGGCAATATAATCAATTGGTATTTAAATTTATCATTTTTTTGTTCATATATTTGTTATTCATGCATATATTTATTAGTTTTGGAATACACATAAATATTTGTATTTTTTTTCTATTTACGCCTTTATTCATTAAAGCCGTATTTGCCCTTTGCCCTTAAAGCCCCAACGAACCTTGGAGTTCTTTTGTGCTTTTGCCTTTGATAACACGTATTGTTTCCACTAAAAGAGTATGTAAACATAAACTTTAATTTATACCAGGATCTGAACATAATAATCTTACACAAAATTATTACAGAAAATATACCTGAAACGGAAGCAATAATTGTGAAACGGAAGATTTAATTGAAATTGGTTTCTCGCCCCTTTCTCTAGATTTTGTTACCGCCGCCTTTAGTGATGGAAAATAAGAATAAAATAGGTGGTTAAACCTAATGGGTAGGTAGAGAACCAATTTATAGAGGTTTCATTTAATCTGGTACGTCCATCAAATAACCTATCGGACGACCGAGATTTGTCTTACATTAAATATTAATTACGAGCCTTAAACCTATTGGGGCACACACACGTAGGAAAAAAACTTACGTTCTCCCACTTGGCCCAATAATCATATAATATTAATATTTAGTAATATAAAAATTGCTTGCGCATAAACAAATATCTTCTAAAAATTCCATCATAAATACCATAATACGATAAATTACTAAATATGAATTACGACTGTCATATATATTTTGTCTACATACTCCCTTACATATACTACAAAATTAGCAACTCATCGTATCAGGTCTATAAACTATAAAATATTATGGTCCACAATAATCTATCATTGGGACTTATCCTATAACATCTCAAAATAATAAGATGTACAGCATTATGAGAAACATGAAATCATCAATGTATATCAGAAATATATAAATGAGCTCAGAGTGTCAAAACATCATTAATACATCCAAAACCCAATCTATCAGAAATACATGTTCTTTAAATATCTTTGGCTGTAAACCTTTCGTTAACGGATAGACAATCATAGATCAGTTCTAATATGCTCAAGTGACAATCTTTGTTTCTGAACTACTCCTTGACGGTAAAGTACTTTAATTTCATATGCTTGGAACCTTTGGTGTACTTATCGTTCTTAGAAAAGAATACTGCTAGAGAATTATCATAATAAGTTTTCAGCGACTTGGTAATGGTTTCAACAACCCTAAGTCTTGAAATAATGTTTCACAGCCATAATACATGAATTGTGGCTTCAAGACATGCCAAAAATTCTGCTTCTATCGTGGATGTAGCAATGACATACTGATTGGCACACTTTCATGATATTTCTCCTTCAACTAATTAGAACAAATAATCAAACGTGGATTTTCTAGTATCAATACATCCAGTGAAATCTAAATCCAGTATCCAACAATTTCCAAATGCTTGGATATATCCTATATATTAGCATCTAATCTTTTGTTCCTTTCAGGTACCTCAAAAATTTCTTTGTAGCTTTCCAATGATCAATTCCTAGGTTACTCTGATACCTTTCCAGCATTCCGATTGCAAAACTAATATTCGATTTTGTGCAAGTCTGAGCATACATCATGTGACGACCTGGCCAGTCGTCTTATGAGTTACAGCTCCATTTCCACTATTTATTCTTCTTATTGCTTTATTTATCGATTCTATATGTGATTGGGTTGGTTGGTTTGGGTTCGGAAATGATTTGGTTAGGTTTGAGACACTTAGTGTCTTTTGAGAAAGCTTAAGTTGAAAAAGTCAACTAGATGTTGATTTATGTGTTAGTGGGCTCCGATGTGAGTTCCAATGGTTCATAGCTTCGGGAGGTGATTTGGGACTTAGGAGCAGGATCAGAATCTGTTTTGGAGGTCCAGAGTAGATTTAGGCTTGAATTGGTGAAATTGGATTTTTGGCATTTTCCGGTTGATAGGTGAGATTTTGATATAGGGGTCATAATGAAATTCCAGGAGTTGCAGTAGTTTTACTGTGTCATTTGGGATGTGCGTGCAAAATTTGAGGTCATTCAGATGTGGTTTGGTTGGGTTTTTGATCAAAAGCGGAATTTAGAAGATTTTTGAAACTTAGGCTTGAATTCGATGTGTTTGGTTGATTCAATGTTGTTTGAGGTGTTTTGAAGATTGGTATAAGTTTGAATAAGATTATGGGATATGTTTGTGTGTTTGGTTGAGGTCCTGGGGGCCTCGAGGTGATTTCGGATGGTTGACAGAGAGTTTAGGAGTTTGGTAAAGTTGTAGATTTTGCTATTTCTGTGTTTCCGCACCTGCGGATTGGGGACCGCAGGTGCGATTCCGCAAATGCGTAGGATTGGTCATAGAAGTGGAAGATGTTGATGTTGGTAGGAACCGTAGAAGCGGTAGAAGAACTGCACCTGCGATGGCGAAGGTGCGGGTTGGGCACCGCAGATGCGAAGTTTGGCGGCTTAAGTGAAAACAGCAGAAGCGGTTCAAGGACCGCAAATACGGTACTGCAGAAGCGGGCTTTTGGCCGTAGATGCGAAATCCCTGGTCTAGAAGGTATAAATTATTTCCTTCGCAATTTTTGAGCTATTCCACCATTGCTAAGTTGGTTTTTGGAGCTTTTTGGGCGATTTGAAGAAGGATTTCATTGAGGTAAGGATTTTTGACCTAAAAATCATTTCAATGGTATTATTTCATGGATTAGAGTCGTAATTAATGAAATTGAAGGGTTAATGTTAGGAAAACTAGGTCTTGGTATTGGACACCTAGACTTGAGTATTTGAGGGACCATTTGTGATCGGATTTTGGTACTTTTGATATGTATGAACTCATGTGGAGATAACGAATCTATTGATGTGAATTTTATCGAATTTTGAGACATGGGCTCGGGGGTCGGGTTTTGGTAAGTTCAGGATTTATGTTGTAAATTGATTATTTTCGCTTGGGCTTCGTTTCCTTATCATATTTTAACGTCGTGATTCTGATTTTCTGATAGATTCGACGCGAGTGGAGGCCGATTCAAAGGGCAAAGGCGTCGCAGGCTAGAGTGTGGACTGGATTGAGTGAGTAATGATTGCAAATATTGTCCTGAGGGTATGAAATCCTGGATTGCACATTATTGTACTATATTGACGCACACGCTAGATGACAAGCGTGGGATCTTGCACTGTTGGGGATTGTGACTTAGTCTATCCTGAATGATTGTTTTACTGCGTATTTGACTGAAAATTGTTTATTATCATCATGTTTTGGGCTGAATGCCATATTTGGTCCTTGTGCCAACTATTTGAACCCTTAGGGGGGTTTATATTGATACTTCCTCACTGTTTTGACTTCATACTTGAACTCAGTCATGCTATATTCTACTGTTTTCATAACTCACCCATGTTTACTCTGCTTTAACACTTGAAATGATATTTTAAATGGTATTTTGCACTGAGCATCATGTTTTACTGTTAAGTGAGTGGCTTTTTGAGATTCTGACTGAGTAAGGCCGATGGCCTATGTTGTAAGGAAACACCTGGTTATGATTATGAGGCTGAGAGCCTAGTGATGATGCCACGAGATGGCTTGATATTGCGCTTGGTCCGTAAGGGGCCATTCTAGGAGTCTACACATCCCCAGTGAGCGCGGGTACCCATTGTGATGAGAGATATAGCCCGAGGGGCTGGTTATTGTTCCATGTGTTGCCCGAGGGGCTGATTCCGTTGGTATTGTGCCCGAGGGGCATTTGTTTATGTGTTTACCTTTTCTACTTGCCTATCTTTTACTTGCTTAACTGTTTAAAAAGACATGTTGAGAAGCTTAAACTGAACTAAAATAATTTTGCACATTTTCACTGTTTGATTACTTTTTCGGCTTTTACTGCTTCCTTATAGCCTGTGATGTGCCTTACGTGTTTTTCTTACTTCTCAATCTTCATTTATTATTACCACTCTCTGAGTTGGAGTACTCACTTTACTCCCTGTACCCCGTGTGCAGATTCAGGTGCTGCTGATCCTGCTTGCGAGGGTTGAGAGCTCTCGATAGATTTCGAAGTCCACGAGGTAGTTGTTCGGCGTTCGCAGCCCCGTGCTTCTCCCCCTTTATCTCATTTCCTTTCTCTTGTTAGTGATTCTGTAATAGCTTTGTAGACTCTTCAGACTTGTAGTATATTGATAGATTCTCATGACTGGTGACACCCCGATATTCGGGCTCTATTGGTTTTAATTCCGCAAATTGTACTGCTCACTGCTCATTTGGGATTTTATCATGTTTAAGACTTAATACTTATTAGTTTAATTGCTTAAAATTGAAATGGGAATGTGTTGGCTAGCCTTGTCTCCATGAGAGGCGCCATTAGGACCAGATCCGGGTTTAGGGTCGTAACACATCGGACTACCAACAATAGAAGAGTAAGGAATTGATTCCATTTCTTTTCGTTCTACATCACTGTTAGGGCATTGCATGAGACTAAATTTGTCCCCTTTTGAAGTGGAAATTTTTTTGTTGAACAATTGTTCGTATTAAATCTCTCTAGAACTCTTTCGATATAGTCTTTCTGAGACAATCCCAATAATTCCTGTGATCTATCAAGAAATATTTTTATTTCTATCACGTAGGATGTCTCACCCATATCTTTCATTTCAAAATTTGTAGAGATAAAATCTTCTTTTTTTGGTGAAAGAAATTTTTTTATTGATCCCTACTAGTCAAAGTTATTTACAAGTGATATATCCCTACCATAATCTATAAGCTATTCTATCTAGCTCAACGTCAAAACTATATCATTCTTTTCTCCTTGAGCATCCCTACTAGGTAGGTCTGCCCAGTTAAAATCTAGTTCTACACTCTTGCATAGTCATTTATTTTTCCTATCCGTACAAGTGATTGATCCACTCTATTTTGTTCCTATTCTTTCTGTTAGCTTCTATGAGTTGCACCCTATATTTGCTATCCTCTTTTATGCTCTTCCACATATTTGTTGGCATTGGCACTTTCTAATTCCATAGAGCTTCATTCCTTGCTTGACATATTCCATACATTATTATTGTGATAATTTAGGTTACAAATCCTCGGCATATTCTCCCTTATATATATCTTCCTATTTTCCTCCACATGCTTTGCATATTTAGTTGTTTCAGCTTTTTTTCGCAGCTAGCTGCATAGTTCGTCAATGTGTCTTTTGGAGAAATGGCACTAAAAGTATAGATGATGTAATATTTCATCCTACATTCCACATAGTAGACATGAGCTCTCTTGGCTCACTCCCATCATATGTAATCTAACTCTTGTAAGTAGTCTCTGTCTCATGATCAACCAGCCTATAAAAATAATGCTTTGGAACATTTAATCTATTCCAAATCCATCGTGCATATGGCCACTTAGGTGCTGCTCCTCTTCTCCATTGGTACCCTTCATTTACTATATATCTATTCCTTTTCCCCTTCCACCCTTTTTGTTCAAAGCCTGAAGCAAAAACTGTTTTCATATCATATATCTTCTTCCAATACCATGCACTATCTTGTCGTGGATTGTATTTCCACCATTCCTTGTCCTTTATGTATATGTGATTTACCCATTTAACTCATAATGAATCACTTTTTTTCTCTATATTCTATACATATTTTGCTAATGTTGCTTCATTTCATGCAAAACATTCTTGTATTCCTAATCCTCCCTCTCTTTTTGGTCGGCAGACTTTGTCCCATGCTACCAGTGGTGATTTGTTCGTAACACTTTTTCCATCCTATAAGTAATTTCTACATATAGGTTTAACATTTTTCATGACCCTCTTTGGAAGAAGTAATATGAATGCCCAGTATGAGTGCAGGTGCAGCAACACTGTATTTACCAATTGAGTTCTTCCTGTATACAATAAGTTCATGGATCCCCATCCTTTTATCCTTACCAGTATCTTGTCTATCAACATTTCACAATCTACCGCACTTAGTTTCTTTGGTGATATAGGCACTCCAAGGTACTTAAATAGTAGTTTAGCTTTCTTATATCATGTCAGCTCACATATGTCTTCTATTTCGCTTCCATTCATGTTTGAACAGAAGATATTAAATTTATTTGCATTAACTGTGATACCAGATGCATTCTAGAATGACTTGAGTACCCTTAGCATGAGCATTACTAATGCATAAGGTCCTTTGCTGAATTGTATCATATCATCCGCAAAACAAAGGTGTGTCAGCTTCAATCCTTTGCATTTTGTATAATAAGTAAACTCTTTGTGCTTAGCCATATGTCCCATGATGCGCGTAAAATACTCCATACAAATCACAAACAGTAAGGGGGAGATTGGATTCACATGTCTTAGTCCTCTTTTCTCCTTTATTTGCCATAACATCCTCCATTTAAATTTATGTTATAACTGGTTGTTGTGATACATGCCATAATCCACCTTATGAATAGTCTAGGGAAGTTTAGTGCATGTTTCATTTCCTCCACAAACTTCCATTCAATAGAATCATATGACTTTTTCAAATCCACCTTGATGAAGAAACTTTTGGTGGTTTGTTTCCTATTACATAATCTGACCAAATCTTAACAGATCAATATGTTTTGCACTATTGTTCTCCCTACGACAGAGACACTTTGGTTTTGTGATATGATGTCCAGCAGCACCACTTTTAATCTATTACACATCATCTTTGAGATTATCTTGTACACCACAGTACAATATGTTATAGGTCTATAATCTTCAACTATTATAGCATGAGAGGTTTTTAGTATGAGGGTGATCACTATACTATTAAGAGCTTGGAGCATTTTCCTGAATTGGAAAAATTCCAACACAACTACAGTGATATCCTCCCCTACTATGTTTCAGCTATCCTTTAAAAATTGACTGCCATACCTATCAGGTCCTGGTGCCTTTGTCCCTTCTATATCCCATAGTGCTTCTTTAAATTCCTTTTGTGAAAACTCTCTTATCAGCTGGTTCCTTTGTTTTTCTGAGATAATTTGTCCTTCTTTTACTATGTGGCTTGCCACATGATCTTAGTTTTACTTGTCAGTGCTCATTAGACACGTATGGAATTCCCTGAAAGCATTAGCTACATCATCTGTTGATTGGACTATTTCTCCTTGCATGTTCTGGATTGTGAATATTATGCTTGATGCACTCTTTTCCTTGATTACCGAGTGGAAATAGCTTGTGTTCATGCCTCCATATTTTAGCCATTGTACTTTACTCTTTTGCTGCAAGTAGTTTATTTTTGCTTCCTTCCAGTATATGTATTTCTTTGTCAATTCCTTCTCCTCTTTGCCTAACATTCATTCCTGGGATCTTTTGTATTTTCTCTTGACATTCTACCAGCCTTTTCACCTTCCGATTTCTCTACTTCTGCAAACTTGTCTTTATTTAACTTTAGCATCACTTTTTTAAGTCCGATTAATTTTTTCACCACTCTAAACATGTTTGTCTCTTGTATTGGTTGTCTCCAGCTCCCCTCCACTCTCGTAATGAAGGAGTTGTTCATGCTCCACATATTGTAGTATCTGAGTATCCTCATCTTAGGTGCACTTGTTCCCTCCCATTTGATCATTGAAGGACTGTGATCATAAACTCTTACTGGCATATAATGAACCTTAGATGTTGGCAGTTTATTCACCCCGTCATTGTTAGTGATCACCCTATCAATTTTACTTAGCACTCTATCATGTCCTTATTGTTTATTACTCCATGTATAAAAACACACCGATGATTTCAGTTCCTGAAGTCCACATTGTTCAACACCTTCCTTAAACTCCTTTATTTCTGCATATGTCACCTTACTACCCACTTTATCCTCTTGACTGAGTATAGAGTTGAAATCTCCCATAATTTCCCATGACCCTACCATTTGGTTAGCTATCATCCTTATGTCTCTCCACAAGTCAGACCTTAGCATTGGATCATTGAATCCATACACCATTGTCACACTAATCCTCTTCCATGTGCTACTGCGGGTTATGACACTATGAATAAGTTGTTCTCTCACCATTTTCACTTTTATAGTGAAGATATGAGGCCTCCACAATATCTATATCCTTCCTGCACTATGTTTAAAGTGATTTTTAGTATAAAACAACCCTGTGCAAAGATTAAGAGCAGCTTTATTTGCCTTAAGTCTCTTAATCTCTATTTCCAAGAGCCCAAACAGTCCAACCTATTGTCTTTGAAGGAATAGATTCACTTCCTTCTATTTGGTTGTGCTATTTAGGCCCCTGATGTTCTAGAACCCAGTACTATCCATTAGAGAGATGGGGGTTAGGTCCCCCACCCTTCCTTGATTTGTTACCATTTCCTTGTGGCTCCAACTTGCTTTCCTTAGACTGCTCCTCACCATCATTCATTCCATTGTTCTTGTTGTTCAATTGTGTTACTGTAGCATAAGTGTTTTGATTGCTTCCTCGACTTCTCCATGCTTTCTTCCCTTCTACCACTTGCCATGCTTCCTGTTTTTTTTTGTTATTTCCTGCTTGGTTCTTATTTCCCTATTTTTCCTACTAGTTGTCTTTGTTCTTCCGATTTTCTATTTGGGTAATGACCCTTGCTTCATTGTGTTGTTGTTCCTCTCGTTTCTCCTTCTCCTTGTAGCTATTTGTATTGTTGTTGCCTGTTCCTTTGTTGATTTCCTCCCCTGCTTTGTCCTGCCTTAATTGCTTCCTACATTCTTTAGTATCATGCCCAAAGTTGCCACATGCTTTACAAAATACTGGTTTCCATTCATAGCTAACCTCTTTCTCAATGATCGCTCCACATTCATTCTCAAACATCACCATATCTGGATATATCTGATCTGGTTCAATGTAACAACCTGATCATTTGTGTTAAGAGTTATAGCCCCATTTCCCCGCATATATGCTTATGTGTGTGTTTTTCAGCCGTGTTGAGTTGTATCGAGTTGGTAAGTTTGTGTTCAGAGTAGTTTTGGAGTGAAATTAACACTTAGTCTCTTAGTTAGAAAGCTAAGTTAGAAAAGACAACCGGAAGTTGACTTATGAGTAAATGAATACAGATTTGGATTTTTATGATTTGATTAGCTTCGTTTGGTGATTTTAGACTTAGGAGTGTGTCCAGAATATAATTTGGAGGTCCGTGGTAGAATTAGGCTTGAATTGGCAAAATTTGGAAGTTTAGAAGTTCTTAGGCTTGAATTCGAGGTTGATTTGGTGTTTTGGGGTTGTTTTGGGTGTTTCGGAGGTTTGACTAAGTTCGAATAGTGATATATGACTTGTTGGAATTCTTGGTTGAGGTCCCGAGGGCCTCGACTGAGTTTCGGATAGGTTTGGATTGTGTTGCGCTCGTTTTTCTTATGTTTTGATGTCGTTTCCTCAAGTATAAATGATATCATATTCAACAAACAAGCTCCGATTTAAAAATCTACATTATTTGCAAATATTAAAACTTATATATCTCATTCATTATAAGGTCAAATTGAGTGATTCAAAAGTCTAACTTGACTAGAATTTGACAAGGAATCCATTGAAGACATAAAATATGAGTTTTGGGATTGTTTGACATGATAAACGAGGTAGAATAATTGGCCAAAAAATATATAAAACTGGGGTTTGTTCATTCGGTCATATTTTGAGTTGGGGAGCTTGAATTTGGGCTATTTTAGAGGTAATTTTCATCATAGGGATTGGGATAAGTGTTCTCTACTCGATTTTGGTTATATTTCATGAATCCATATTATTTTGGGGATTTGATAGATGATTTCAAGGTGAAATTGAGGGAGTTAGGGCTTGAGTTTTGGAGAGTTTTAAGTAAGGATTTGAGGGACCAAACGGAGTGAGATTTTGATAAATTTTATATGGTTAGACTCGGGAGACGATGAAGTTTCTTCTTATGCTATCTTTGACTGATTTTGAGATCCGGCACAGGGGCCGAATTTTGGCCGATTTTAGATTTCTGGCATATTTATGTTGTTTTTATTGTGGAATTCAGTTCTTTAGACTATGTTGATAGTAGTATTCTGATTATGGATAGATTCGGAGCTTTTGAGACCAAGTCCAGAGACGAGGCCATCCCGGATTAGGATTTTACATTGTTGAGGTAAGTAACAGTTTTAACTCTAGCCTTGATGTTATAAACCCAGAGAATTTGATATCATGTGATTGTTTGGAGGTGATACCCACACTAGGTGATGGGCTTGTGAGTGTCGAGGCATTGAGACTTGGTCCGTCCCGTGAGGCCTCATGGCCATCATCTGTGTACATAGTTACTTGTTGTCAAACTTGTCTTCCTTCATGTTAGAGATCATGCTTAGGCTTTATTCATGCTCACACTATTTGTAATCAGTCATATAAATTATTGTACATGTTTACCTCAGTCTCCATTATTTGCTAATATGCTTTGATACTTGATGTGGGTTATGTTCCCTTATTTATTAATGATAATGAGGCTAGTGAGGTACATGATTGAGTTAGGTAAAGGGCCTAGATGTGAGGATATTCATACCATAGTGCGTGAGTTTTCCATGTAGCATGTGAGTTGACCGTGCGAATTCCGGTATTGATACCATAGCGCGTGAGTTGTCCGTATAGCACGTGAGTTAACCGTGCGGATCCAGGTATTGATATGATGGCATGTGAGTTGCCCGTGCGATACATGATTGAGTGAGGCCGAGGGCCTGATTGTGAGGATATAAATAGATAGTGCGTGAGTTGTCCGCGTAGCACGTGAGTTGATCGTTCGGGTCTAGGTATTGATACCATAGCGCGTGAGTTGTGTGCGTAGCACGTGAGTTGACCGTGCAAGTCCAGGTATTAATGTGATGGCAGTGAGTTATCCGTGCTTAGTGATTGGGCTTTGGGAGCCCCTCCGGAGTGTATACACACCCCTACTGAGCGCAGAGTGTTGAGTATTTTAAGTGTGTTGAGTGTTGAGTGTGAGTGATGAGTGGTGGAGTGACATTGTGGCGAGGTTGTATTTATATGAGTTGTTGCTACGTTTATCTGTTAAATTTCCTTGTGGTATTTACTGAGTTGTGGAATTTACCTATTTATTTCTTTTTATTTTTTTAAAATTGTGAAAATAAATAATTGGACTATTTTTCTTAGCTCCTCACTACTGCTCAATTTCTTAGTTATTTCTGTTACTACTGAGTCAGTTGTACGCATAGTACACCCTGCACTTTCTGTGCAAATCCAGGTGAGTTAGAGCGCAACGATCGTTGAGTTCAGGCCGACTATCTGTGGAGATTACAAAGTAGCTATTTAGTGTTCGCATGACCTTGTTACTCCTCTTGTCATTTCTTCTTTGGGATACTTAGATAGTTCATATATCTTAGTTTATAGTTTTAGATGCTCATGACTTAGTGACACCCTGATGTTTGGGCTCGTTTCCATATTTTATATTATTTATATTTAGAGTTGGTTTAGTTTATAAGGAATTAAATTATTGGAAATGTTTAATTAAATTCTTATAATCAAATTAGTAGTAATATTTTGGGAATAGGCTTGCTTTGTAACACGATAGGTGCCATCACGACCAGGTTAGATTTTGGGTCATGATAAGTTGGTATCAGAGCCTAGGTTACATAGGTCTCACGAGTCATGAACGAGTTTAGTAGAGTCTTACAGATCGGTACGGATACATCTGTGCTTATCTTCGAGAGGCTGCAGAACCTTTAGTAAAACCTCAACTTCTTGAATTCTTATCGTGCAGTATTGATTCAGCCTGAAGTGTAACTCTTTAAATTCCTTCCATGCATTCGTATTCGTATATGAACGCTCGGTATTTGTTGTACATCGACAAATTGTGATTCCCTAGATGAGGTGCGGGATATGATTTCTGTGTATTGATGTTGGGACAGTCTGGAGGACTTGAGGCTGGGTTACGACTATAGATTGAGCCTTGAGGTTTTTATTGTGTGAAAACGTGCTTATATGTCCGTTGGTGTCCCTATTAGTAGGATTTGTGATTTGATGGCTATATGGCGACTATGATTCGATTGCAAGATTGTATTCGGATTGATCGAATGTGATGAGAAGGGTTTACTTGAGATGTAGCGAGGACTAATTGGTGTTTGATTTGGGACTTGATATAGCTTGTTTAGGCTCTGTCTGATAAGAGGTTTATTATCAACGTTTGTTTGTTTTGGGCAGCTGTTATGATTAGAAATCATCGTTGTGAGTGTTTGAATTATGTGGTATATCATGTGATTTCAGATATGTTTTAGACTTGTTCGAGGATGAACGTTTGTTTAAAAGGTGGAGGATGTAACCACCGGGTCATTTGTTTTGAGAGTTATAGCCCCATTTCCCCTCATATATGTTTATTTATGTATTGTTCAGCTGTGTTGACTTGTATCGAGTTGGTAGGTTTGGGTCCAGAGTAGTTTTGGAGTGAAATGGATACTTAGTCTCTTAGTTAGAAAGCCAAGTTAGAAAAGTCAATCGGAAGTTCACTTATGATTAAACGAATTCAAATTTGGATTTTTATGATTTGATTAGTTTCGTTGGGTGATTTTAGACTTAGGAGTGTATCTAGAATATAACTTGGAGGTCTGTGGTAGAATTAGGCTTGAATTGGCGAAAGTTGGAAGTTTAGAAATTTTTAGGCTTGAATTCGAGGTTGATTTGGTATTTTGGTGTTATTATAGGTGTTTCAGAGGTTCGACTAAGTTCGGGTAGTGATATATGACTTGTTGGAATTCTTGGTTGAGGTCCCGAGGGCATCGGGTGAGTTTCGGATAGGTTAGGGTTATGCTGTGCTCATTTTTTATGTTTCGACGCCGTTTCTTCAAGCACAAATGATATCATATAGAACAAACGAGATCCAATTTCTTTTTTGATTGAAACATTAGATCCATATCGTAATTACAAACCTGTGGAAAAAAGAATCATCAAATTTGGACATAGTATGAGAATTTTATGGTCATTTTACTAGGAATTAGGTTGCTAGATTTTTAGATCAATTACGAAATTACCACTGACGTCGCATTTAAAAATCTGCACTATTTGCAAATATTAAAACATACATATCTCATTCATTATAAGGTTAATTGAATGATTCAAAAGTCTAACTTGTCTAGAATTTTTCAAGGAATCCATTGGGGCATAAAATACGAGTTTCGAGATAGTTTGGCATGAGAAACGAGGCAGAATAGCTGGCTGAAAAATATATAAAACTAGGGTTTGTTCATTCGGTCATATTTTGAGTTCGGGAGCTCGGATTTGGGTCATTTTTTAGGCAATTTTCACCATAGGGATTGGGGTAAGTGTTATCTACTCGATTTTGGTTATATTTGATGAATCCATCTTCGTTTTTGGGATTTGATTAATGATTTCGAAGTGAAATTGAGGGAGTTAGGGCTTGAGTTTTTTTAGAGTTTTAGGTATGGATTTGAGGGACCAAACGGAGTTTGATTTTGATAAATTTTATATGGTTATACTCAAAAGAGGATGAGGTTTATTATTCTGCCATTTTTGACAGATTTCGAGACATGGCTCGGGGGCCAAGTTTTGGCTGATTTCGGATTTCTGGCCTATTTATGTAGTGTTTATTGTGGAATTAAATTCTTTAGACTATGTTTATAGTAGTATTCTGATTATGGATAAATTCAGAGCTTTTGGAGATCGAGTCCAGAGACGAGGGCATCCTAGAGTAGGATTTTATGTTGTTGAGGTAAGTATCAGTTCTAACTCTAGCCTTGAGGGTATAAACCCGAAGAATTTGATATCATGTAATTGTTTAGAGGTGATACCCATGCTAGGTGATGGGTTTTTGAGTGTATACCTCGAGGGATTGAGACTTGGTCCGTCCTGTGAGGCATCATGGCCATCATCTGTGTTTACGTAGTTACTTGTTGTCGAACTTGTCTTCCTTCATATTAGAGATCATGCTTAGGCTTTATTCATGCTCACACTATTTGTAATCAGTCATATAAATTATTGTACATGTTTACCTTAGTCTCCATTATTTGCTAATATGCTTTGATACTTGATGTGGGTTGTGTTCCCTTATTTATTGATGATAGTGAGGCTAGTGAGGTACATGATTGAGTTAGGTAAAGGGCCTACATGTGAGGATATTCATACCATAGCGCGTGAGTTTTCCACGTAGCATGTGAGTTGACCGTGCGAATTTCGGTATTGATACCATAGCGCGTGAGTTGTCCGTATAGCACGTGAGTTAACCGTACGGATCCAGGTATTGATATGATGGCATGTGAGTTGCCCGTGCGATACATGATTGAGTGAGGCCGAGGGCCTGATTGTGAGGATATAAATAGATAGTGCGTGAGTTGTCCGCGTAGCACGTGAGTTGATCGTTCGGGTCTAGGTATTGATACCATAGCGCGTGAGTTGTGTGCGTAGCACGTGAGTTGACCGTGCAAGTCCAGGTATTAATGTGATGGCAGTGAGTTATCCGTGCTTAGTGATTGGGCTTTGGGAGCCCCTCCGGAGTGTATACACACCCCTACTGAGCGCAGAGTGTTGAGTATTTTAAGTGTGTTGAGTGTTGAGTGTGAGTGATGAGTGGTGGAGTGACATTGTGGCGAGGTTGTATTTATATGAGCTGTTGCTACGTTTATCTGTTAAATTTCCTTGTGGTATTTACTGAGTTGTGGAATTTACCTATTTATTTCTTTTTATTTTTTTAAAATTGTGAAAATAAATAATTGGACTATTTTTCTTAGCTCCTCACTACTGCTCAATTTCTTAGTTATTTCTGTTACTACTGAGTCGGTTGTACGCATAGTACACCCTGCACTTTCTGTGCAAATCCAGGTGAGTTAGAGCGCAACGATCGTTGAGTTCAGGCCGACTATCTGTGGAGATTACAAAGTAGCTATTTAGTGTTCGCATGACCTTGTTACTCCTCTTGTCATTTCTTCTTTGGGATACTTAGATAGTTCATATATCTTAGTTTATAGTTTTAGATGCTCATGACTTAGTGACACCCTGATGTTTGGGCTCGTTTCCATATTTTATATTATTTATATTTAGAGTTGGTTTAGTTTATAAGGAATTAAATTATTGGAAATGTTTAATTAAATTCTTATAATCAAATTAGTAGTAATATTTTGGGAATAGGCATGCTTTGTAACACGATAGGCGCCATCACGACCATGGTTAGATTTTGGGTCATGATAAGTTGGTATTAGAGCCTAGGTTACATAGGTCTCACGAGTCATGAACGAGTTTAGTAGAGTCTTACAGATCGGTACTGATACATCTGTGCTTATCTTCGAGAGGATGCAGAACCTTTAGGAAAACTTCAACTTCTTGAATTCTTATCGTGCAGTATTGATTCAGCCTGAAGTGTAACTCTTTGAATTCCATCCACGCATTCGTATTCGTATATGAACGCTCGGTATTTGTTGTACATCGACAAATTGTGATTCCCTAGATGAGGTGCGGGATATGATTTATGTGTATTGATGTTGGGACAGTCTGGAGGACTTGAGGCCGGGTTACGACTATAGATTGAGCCTTGAGGTTTTTATTGTGTGAAAATGTGCTTATATGTCCGTTGGTGTCCCTATTAGTAGGATTTGTGATTTGATGGCTATGTGGCGACTATGATTCGATTGCAAGATTGTATTCGGATTGATCGAATGTGATGAGAAGGGTTTACTTGAGATGTAGCGAGGACTAATTGGTGTTTGATTTGGGACTTGATATAGCTTGTTTAGGCTCTGTCTGATAAGAGGTTTATTATCAACGTTTGTTTGTTTTGGGCAGCTGTTATGATTAGAAATCATCGTTGTGAGTGTTTGAATTATGTGGTATATCATGTGATTTCAGATATGTTTTAGACTNCGGCTTGAGTTTTTTAGAGTTTTAGGTATGGATTTGAGGGACCAAACGGAGTTTGATTTTGATAAATTTTATATGGTTATACTCAAAAGAGGATGAGGTTTATTATTATGCCATTTTTGACAGATTTCGAGACATGGCTCGGGGGCCAAGTTTTGGCTGATTTCGGATTTCTGGACTATTTATGTAGTGTTTATTGTGGAATTAAATTCTTTAGACTATGTTTATAGTAGTATTCTGATTATGGATAAATTCAGAGCTTTTGGAGATCGAGTCCAGAGACGAGGGCATCCTAGAGTAGGATTTTATGTTGTTGAGGTAAGTATCAGTTCTAACTCTAGCCTTGAGGGTATAAACCCGAAGAATTTGATATCATGTAATTGTTTGGAGGTGATACCCATGCTAGGTGATGGGTGTTTGAGTGTATACCTCGAGGGATTGAGACTTGGTCCATCCTGTGAGGCATCATGGCCATCATCTGTGTTTACGTAGTTACTTGTTGTCGAACTTGTCTTCCTTCATATTAGAGATCATGCTTAGGCTTTATTGATGCTCACATTATTTGTACTCTGTCGTAGAAATTATTTTACATGTTTACCTCTGTATCCATTATTTGCTAATATGTTGTGATAGTTGATGTGGGATGTGTTCCCTTATTTATTGATGATGGTGAGGCTAGTGAGGTACATGATTGAGTTAGGTCCAGGGCCTAGTTGTGAGGATATTAACACCATAGCGTGTGAGTTGTCCGCATAGCACGTGAGTTGATCGTGCGGGTCCAGGTATTAATACTATAGCGCGTGAGTTGTCTGCCTAGCACATGAGTTGACCGTGCGGATTCAGGTATTTATATGATGGCACGTGAGTTGTCCGTGTGGTACATGATTGTGTGAGGCCGAGGGCTTGGTTGTGAGGATATTAATACATAGTGCGTGAGTTATCTGCGTAGCACGTTAGTTGACCGTGCGAGTCCAGATATTGATACCATAGCGCGTGAGTTGTCCACATAGCTCGTGAGTTGACCATGCTGATCCAGGTATTGATATGATGGCATATGAGCTGTCCGTGCTTAGCGCTTGGGCTTTGGGAGCCCTTCTGAAATCTATACACACCCCAGTAAGCACAGAGTATTGAGTATTTTGAGTGTGTTGAGTGCTGAGTGCGAGTGATGAGTGATTGAGTGACACTGCGGCGCTGTTGTATTTATTTGTGCTATTGCTGCATTTATCTATTAAATTTCCTTGTGTCATTTACTGAGTTATGGAATTTACCTGTTTATTTCTATTTTTTTTTGCAGTTGTGAAAATAAATAATTGGACTGTTTTACTTAGGTCGTCACTACTGCTCAGTTCATTAGTTATTTCTATTACTACTAATTCGGTTGTACTCATACTACACCCTACACTTTATGTGTAGATCCAGGTGAGTTAAAGGTGGAGATCGTTGAGTTCAGGCCGACTATATGTGGAGATTGCAAGGTAGCTGCCAGTGTCTCCAAGACCTTGTTACTCCTCCTGTCATTTATTCTTTTGGACAGTTAGATAGTTTATATCTTAGTTTATAGATTTAGATGCTCATGCCTAAGTGGCAACCCAATGTTTGGGCTCGTTTCCGTATTTTATATTATTTATATTTAGAGTTGGTTTAGTTCATCAGGAATAAAATTATTGGAAATATTTTATTAAATCCTTATAATCAAATTAGTAGTAATATTTTGGGAATAGGCTTGTCTTGTAACACGATAGGCGCCATCAGGACCATGGTTAGATTTTGGGTCATGACAAGTTGCTATCAGAGCCTAGGTTACATACGTCTCACGAGTCATGAGCCAGTTTAGTAGATTCTTTCGGATCGGTACGGAGACGTTTGTACTTATCTTCGAGATGCTGCAGTACCTTTAGGAAAACTTCACCTTACTGAATTCTTATCATGTGGTATTGATTCAGCCTGAAGTGTAACTCTTTGAATTCTGTCCATGCATTCATATTCGCGCACGAACGCTCGATATCAGTTATGCATGGACTGATTGTGATTCCCTGTATGAGGTGCGAGATGTGATTTCTATGTGTTGATGTTGGGCCAGTTTGGAGGACTTGATGCCGAGCTTTGACTATAGATTGAGTACTGAGGTGTTGATTGTGTGAGCACGTGCTTATATGTCTGTTGGTGTTCCTATTAGTGGGATTTGTGATTTGATGGCTATGTGGCAACTATGATTCAATTGAAAGATTGTATTCGGATTGATCGAATGTGATGAGAAGGGTTTACTTGAGATGTAGCAAGGACTAATGGGTGTTTGATTTGTGACTTGATATAGCTTGTTCAGGATATGTCTGATAAGAGGTTTATTACCAGTGTTTGGTTATTTTGGGAAGCTGCTATGATTAGAAATCATCGTTGTGAGTGTTTGAATTATGTGGTATATCATGTGATATCAGGTATGTTTTAGACTCATTCGAGGACGAACATTTGTTTAAGAGGTGGAGGATGTAACAACCCGGTCGTTTGTTCTGAGAGTTATAGCCCCATTTTCCCCCATATATGCTTATTTATGTGTTGTTCAGTTGTGTTTAGTTGTATCGAGTTGGTGGGTTTGGGTTCGGAGTAGTTTTGGAGTGAAATGTACACTTAGTCTCTTAGTTAAAAAGCTAAGTTAGAAAAGTTAACTAGAAGTTGACTTATGATTAAACGAATTCGGATTTGGATTTTTATGATTCAATTAGCTTCGTTGAGTGATTTTAGACTTAGGACTGTGTCCAGAATATAATTTGGAGGTCCTTGGTAGAATTATGCTTGAATTGGTGAAAGTTTGAATTTTAGAAGTTCTTAGGCTTTAATTTGAGGTTGATTTGGTGTTTTTGGTGTTGTTTTGGGTGTTTCGTAAGTTTGACTATGTTTGGGTAGTGCTATATGATTTGTTGGGATTCTTGGTTGAGGTGTTGAGGGCCTCGGGTGAGTTTCAGATAAGTTTGGGTTGTGTTGCGCTAGTTTTTCTTATGTTTCGATGCCGTTTCTTCAAGCATAAATGATATCATATTGAACAAACGAGCTCCGATATAACGACCCGACCGATCGTTTTGAGCTTTTGCACTTTACTCGCCGGTTCTCAGGTATGACTTGCCCCGTGTAGTGTATTATGACTTATGTAAATCATTGGTTTTGGTTTTCAAGGTGATCAGAATTAATTTGGAAGAACAGTTCTTAGTTTGAAGCTTGAAATTTGAAAGCTTTGACCAATATTTGACTTGTTCGTATATTATTTTGGATTGGAATTTTTATGATTTGTTTAGCTCCTTTAGGTGATTTGGGACATAGGAGCGTGATCGGAATGTGTTTTGGAGGTCCGGAGTAGATTTAGGCCTGAATTGGCAAAATTGAGTTTTTGCCGTTTTCCGGTTGATGGGTGAGATTTTGATATAGGGCGTTTTCCAATAGTTTTCGGATGTGTGTGCAAATTTTCAGGTCAATCAGACGTGGTTTGGTTGGGTGTTTAATCAAAAGTGTAATTTAGAAGAATTTTAAATTCTTAGGCTTGAATCAGATGCGAATTTGATGTTGTAATGTTGTTTTGAGCGTTCTGAAGGTTGGAACAAATTTGAATGATGTTATGGGATATGTTAGCATATTTGGTTGAGGTTCCGGTGGTCTTGGGTGAGTTTCGGGTGGTTAAACGGACTATTTCATGCTTTGGAAAAGTTGCAAATTTTTTAGCTTCGGCTGTTCAGTAGAAAATTTCTGATGCGAGGAGTCAAGTTTGGAATCTCATATCTTACAATTTATAAGGAATATGAAAATGTGTAAAAGATGAAAGTTGTATCCCTTGCGTTCTAGTTTCCATAAAGTTAAACCATTCATGACTTGGACATTTTATCAGAAAGTTATGATCGACTGAAGATGGCTTGTGGAGCAGTTTCGACAGAATTTTCTGATGCATGGAGCAAACATTAGAAGTTCAATAGCTTGGAATATATAAAGACTTATATAGTGTACAACATATCATATGAAATATCTTCGAGTCTAGTTTCTAAATCTTCAAACCGTTTGTCATTTGGATATTTCCACAAGGAGTTATGGGCATTTTAACAGAAGGTTTACAATATGGGAAAATGGTAAGAGGATGTACAACTTGCACAACGCAAGGTACAACACGATGAAGCCTGGGCAGATTGTTTTAAACACGAGTTTTAGCACATTTCTTTCATTTGGCTTGGACGATTTTGGAGAGCTCAAGGAGAGATTTTCACCAAGCAACACTAGGTAAGTGATTTATTCCTATTTTTGAGTTAAATATGTGATTTTACATGGATTTAGACATGAAAATCAGTAGAAACAGGTGGAGTTAGGGCTTGAAATTATGAGACATTCTAGGGATGATTTGAGGAGTCAAATAAACTCTGAATTTCAAGTTCTTAATATGTACGGACTTGTGAGATGATAAAGAACATTTTAGTATAAAGTTTTTCCAGTTCTAGGACGCGGCTCGGGGGTCGAGTTTTGACTGATTTGGGTTTTGTACTTAAAATCTATATTTTTCAATTGGAATTCATTCGTTTAGCATAATTTGATGATAAAAATCTGAACTTGGTAAATTTAGAGCACTTGAAAGTTTGTTCGAGAGGCAAGCGTGTTGTAGAGTAGCTTTTCGGGCTAGTTCGAGGTGAGTAATGATTTTAAATGATGTTCTGAGGGTATGAAACCCCGCATTACAACACGTTCGGCTGTGTTGAGGTGATGCACACGCTAGATGACGAGCGTGGGGTCATACACCATTGGGATTGTGACTTAGTCCATCCCGAATGACTATTTTTCTATATAATTGGCAGCTAATTATTTGATATTATTATAATTTGGGCTAAATGCCATATTTGGGCTTCGTGCCAATAGTTTAAACCCTTAGGGGATTGTTAATGATATTTTTATCACTATTTGATTTCATACTCGTGCTCAGTCATGCTATATTTTCACTATATTAAAAACTCAGCTATGTTATTCTGTTTTAAACACATTAATTGATCTTTTCAAAGATATTTGTGCTGAGCTTCATATTTTATTGATGCCTGAGGGGCTTATGAGATTCTGACTGAGTAAGGACGAGGGCCTGTATTGTAAGGATACTTTTGGGTCGGGCTGTACACTACAGCAGTGATATACTGATTATGATAATGAGGCTAAGGGCTTGAGATTGTGCGCCACGTGGTGGCTTGATATTGATATGAGGTCGAGAGCATGTTTATGATGCCACGAGATGGTTTAATATTGCGCTTAGGCTGTAAGGGGCCCCTCCAGGAGTCTGCACACCCCCAGTGAGCGCGAGTACCCATTGTGATCTGAGATATAGCCCGAGGGGCTGGTATGGTTCTGAGATATAGCCCGAGGGGCCGGTATTGTTCTGAGATATTGCCCGAGGGGCGGATTTGTTGACATTGTGCCGAGGGGCAAACCTTTATGTACTTAACTTTCTTATTTACCTGTCATGTACCTGTTTAATTGTGTAATTGTGCTCGAGGGGTGGATCTTCTATGTTTATCTGTTCTAATTGCTTGCATTCAATTGCTTAACTGTTGAAAATCTATTTTTGAAGAAGTTTAAACTGAGCTAAGGTGCTTAAGAGATTTCACAGCTTCATTGCTTTCTTACTGGTTTTGTACTGCTTCTATATAGCATGTTGATGTACTCTATGTGATTTCCTATCACTCAGTCTTCATTTATTTTTATTATGCACTGAGTTGGAAGTACTCACTTTACTCCCTGCACCTTGTGTGCAGATTCAGGTATTTCTGAACCCGGTAACGTGTATTGGTTGCTCAGAGGCAGAGTCATCGGAATTTAGCAAGATTGCTGGCCGACGTTCGCAGCACTGCTTTTCTCCCTCTCGATTTCATTAGACTGTATTTAGTACATTTATTACTCTAGTTGTATTCAGACCTAAGTAGTTGTTCATGACTAGTGACACCCCGGTGGCGGGATGTGTTGGGTTTGTTTTTTCGCAAATTATGGAATCGCAGCAAAAATGATTGTCGAATTTGGACATCGTATTAGGATTTTATGATCATTTTACAAGGAATTAGGTTGCTAGATTTTTCAGATTAAATACCAAATTGTGACTGGCGGCGCATTTAAAAATCTGCACTATTTCCAAATATTAAAACCTATATATCTCATTCATTATAATGTCAAATTGAGTGATTCAAAAGCCTAACTTGACTAGAATTTCACAAGGAATCCATTGAGGCATAAAATAAGAGTTACGAGATTGTTTGGCACGAGAAACAAGGCAAAAATGTTGGCAAAAAAATATATAAAACTAGGGTTTGTTTATTTGGTCATATTTTTAGTTGGGGAGCTCGGATTTGGGCGATTTTGGAGGCGATTTTCACCATAGGGATAGGGGTAAGTGTTCTCTAATCTGTTTTGGTTATATTTCATGAATCTATCTTCATTTTTGGGATTTGATTGATGATTTCAAAGTGAAATTGAGGGAGTTAGGTCATGAGTTTTGGAGAGTTTTAGGTAGGGATTTAAGGGACCAAACAGAGTGCGATTTTGATAAATTTTATATAGTTAGACTCATGAGAGGATGAGGTTTATTATTCTACCATTTTTGGCTAATTTCAAGACGTGGCCCAACGACCGAGTTTTGGCCGATTTCGGATTTCTAGCATATTTATGTAGTTTTATTAAGGAATTCAATTCTTTAGACTATGTTGATAGTAGTCTTATGATTATGGATAGATTCGGAGATGTTGGAGACCGAGTCCAGAGACGAGGGCATCCCGGAGCAGGATTTTACATTGTTGAGGTAAGTAAGAGTTTTAACTCTGGCCTTGAGTGTATAAACTTTGAGAATTTGACATCATAAGATTATTTGGAGGTGATATCCACGCTAGGTTATGGGCATGTGAGTGTATACCTTGATGGATTGAGACTTGGTCCATCCCATGAGGCCTCATGGCCATCATCTATGTTTACGTAGTTACTTGTTGTCGAACTTGTCTTCCTTCATGTTTGTAACGAACCGATCGGTCATTTTGAGCCCAAGCACGTCATTCAGCAGTCTGAGGCCATGAGCAGCTTCATTTCAGGCATTATGACTTGTACGTGTGGTCGTAATTGAATTTTGGGAAGTCCGAAGTTTATTTGGAAAGAGAATTCTCATTTCGGAAGCTTAAAGTTGAAAGAATGAACTATGATTTGAATTTTGAGTAAACGACCTCAGAATCAGGATCTGAAGGTTCTAGCAGGTTTGCATGATGATTTTGGACTTGGGCGTATGCCCGGATTGGGTTTTGGATAACCCGGGAGCGTTTCGACGCCTATTGTGGAAGTTAGCATTTTGGAAGAAATTTCTTAAGTTTAGCTTGAAGTGCATTTTAGTTTTATCGATGTCCGTTTGGGATTCCGAGCCTGGGAATAGTATGTATGGTGATTATGGAGTTGGGAGCGCTATCGAAAGTGAATTCGGAGGTCCGTAGGTTATTTTGAAGTCATTTGGCTAAGGATAGAAAATTTAAGGTTTTGAGCAGTTTGTCCGGAAGTGGAATTTTTTATATCAGGGTCGGAATCTGATTTCAAAAGTTGGAGTAGGTCCATAATGTGAAATATAACTTGTGTGCAAAATTTGACGTCAATCAGACGTGATTTGATAGGTTTAAACATCGGAAATGAAAGTTTGAAGTTCTAAAGTTCATAAAGTTTGAATTGGTGTGTAATTCGTGATTTTCGTATTGTTTGATGTGATTTGAGGCCTCGAGCGAGTCCGTAAGGTGTTTTGGGACTAGTTGGTATTATTGGTTGGGGTCCCAGGGGCCTCGGGTGGATTCCAAGTGGTTAACGGATCGAAATTGGGAATTTTGGACAGCTGAAGGATCTGGTTGCTGGTATTTTTGCTTCTGCGGTGGGTTAACTGCAGAAGCGGAAAGGGAGCCGCAGAGGCAATTTTTTGTGAAGGGTTCGAGGACCGCAGATGCGGTCAAGGTTCCGCAGAAGCGGGACCGCAGAGAAGTGGTCGCAAGAGCGGATGAGGTCGGCTCAGAGTGGACCGCAGAAGCGGCCAGATTTCCGCAGAAGCGGGACCGTATCTGCGGAGGGAATATCGCAGAAGAAAAAAAAGGCAGCCTAGGGCGGACCACAAAAGCGGCATTGTATCCGCACCTGCGGAACCGTAGAAGCGGTCATAGAACCGCAGGTGCTAAAATGACGGCTGCAGTATGGGGCGCAGGTGTCTGATCATCTCGGGCAACACGTGCCCTCACCATCTGTGAGAGAATAAAAGGCAGAAGTTTAGAATTATGATAACAGAACCTCGCACGACAAGGAAACCAAATGAAGTGGAATATTCCTAATAGCTAAATAGCCTCTCGTAAATAAGTACAGACGTCTCCGTACCGATTAGCGAGACTCTAATAAACTGGCTTGTGATTCACGACTCCTATGAACCTAGAGATCTGATACCAACTTGTCACGACCCCGGTTCGCCCTCCGCGAACCATCGTGATGGCACCTATTCTCTAAGACTAGGTAAGCCTAACAATGCAGAAGATAAACAAAACTGCGGAAAAAATAATTAAAACCCTTAATAGTGAAATAAAACAGTGTTTGAAAATGTTGCTCGACATACACAATAACAACTCTCGAAAACTAATAACATTTCCCAAAATCCGAAATCTCATGATCACAAGCCTTTGAATATCTACAACCATCTAACTCCAGAATATCTAACAAGGAAATGGAAGTACAAAAGGGTTAATACAAAAAAGAGAGAGAAAGGGACTCTTCGGTCTGCGGACGTGGCAGATATACCTCGGAGTCTCTATAAGCTCCTCTTCTCAAGCGTGATAAGTCTGAGTGGAGGTACCTGGATCTGCACCTGAAAAACATGCGCATAAAGGGCATGAGAAAACCACAGCAGTACTTAGAAAGTGTCAAGCCTAACCTTGTTCAGGTAGTGACGAGGAAGGTCAGGACCCTACTAAGGTTAAATAAAACACAAGGCATAACAGTATAGAATAAGACAATATAATTAATTTCAACATAGGAAATAATACATGATAGAAAGAACAACATCAATTATAACAGAGACAAGATAATCACGGAAAGGAATACAGCTCACACAAAAATAACAGTCGGGGATCTCTCGGTATCCCGAAGATCTCTTGGTATCCTTAATATATGCTAGGGATCTCTTGGTATCCTCGATATATGCTAGGGATCTCTTGGTATCCCGAGGATCTCTTGGTATCCTCAATATACGTGTTGGGGATCTATCGGTATCCCGCACTTCAGTTCAAATCAAATGCATATATGGGATCTCCCGGGATGTCGTCCCATAGTTGATCACTGCCAACTCCACACTACTATAATGTAGTAAGAGAGGGTCGCAATAGATTTTACCCGATATGAGGGTCGGGATCGAATTCCTCATGGAGCTAGAAATGAAGTTGATGTATCTATCTAGTCTAGAATCATGTAATTGTTCCAAATGTCACTTCCAACATTTTTGGGTTTTCTTTTATAAACTACTATTATCAATTACTAATTATAATTGAAACTAGATTACGCTAATAGATAATTGCTAAGAGTTGTATCTAATGGATTAAGGGGCACTAGGGTAGTGACTTTCACCTAGGTGGCTAATTGACGGGTAATTGCTTGTAAAGCTTGATTGACATGATTGGGGAAATATGTATAACTGTTGCACAATTTTACCCACTCTCACACCTCTCGGTAGAGAGAGAGAGAGAGAGAGATTTTGCCCAATTGACTCTCGAGAGACCAATTGGGTAGGCAAGTTAGCTCAAGCAACTAGGGTTCAAGTCGGGTAATTACTCTCTCGAGATTTAACCCTTTAATTGGGACTATCAATTCTCTTGACTCCATCCCAATTCCTTGTTGGGTCAATTTGGAGACTTAGGCTCTCTTTCTCAAGAAGAGTCCAAGTCAACTTAGCACAAATCAGTGTTTGCAACCACTAGTTCACAAATTAAACCATAAAATTAACCCAAATACAAATACCCATAGTCAATCTAACCATAAATCACAACACCCATCAATTACCCATACTATGGTTGAGCCACAACCCTAGCTAATGGGTTTAGCTACTCATGCTTGAACAAGAAAATAGAGAAATAGATGAAGAAGAAGACATATTAATTTAACTCTAAAGTAAAATACAAGAATATATGGTTAAAACTAAGCTAAGATGCCAAAAATGGCTACAGATGATGTTCTCACGAGCGCGGCTGTGTTTTGGAATTAACTGATACCCTAAAAATGGAAAAAGGTTCTATTATACTAAGCTGGAAAACTGGACAAAAATGCCGTTGCGGGGTCAGTGCGGGCCGCACAAAATGGACTGCGACCGCACTAGGCTCTTGGAATTGCAATCTTGGCTCTCTGAACTCAGGCTCCGCGTACTGCGCAGAATGGACTGCGGCTGCGGAGGTCTTTAATGCGGTCCGCACAAATATGACCGCGGACCGCATGGGTTTGAACCTTGGCAATTTCAACTCTGTGAAGTTCTCTTTCGTGGACCGCACATAATAGTAGTACGGCCATGGAGCCTTCACCGCGAACTGTACATAATGGAGTGCGGCCGCATTGCTTGAAGCTTGACTTGCCATTCTCTGAATCTCCCTAGTGCAGACCGCACAGAAAGGACTGCGGCCGCACTAGGGTTTATGCCTTGAAATCTACTCTTTGAATATCCCTAGTGCGGACCGCACAAAGTGTAGTGCAGCCGCACTAGGCCTATTTGTCCTGAACTTGCCTTGTCTTTGGTACTTGAGCAGGTTTCACTCCTTTTGAGCCGATGTTTGACATTTCGTCACTTTGTCGATCAAACCTGCAATCAAGCACAACTTATGAGCCTTTTGGGACTATTTTGTAACAATTTATAACCAAAGTGTACGCAAGAAGGCGCATGAAACTCGTCAAAATCCCTAGTTATCAACTCCCCCCAACTTAAGCTTTTGCTTGTCCTCAAGCAAACAAAATAAAACCCACCCCTTAAGGAAAATCCAAGAATTTTCAGCTATCCTAATGTAACCTCAACAAGCATCAATTGGGACTAACAATTGCCCTCAATACAAATGGATCATTAACAACATTTAACCTTTGAAAAACCATAGATCAAGTGTGACACAAGAGTATCAAGAGTTGACTCATTACATCAAAGAACTCTCTCAATTACTTTGGTCATTTTGGAACCCAAACTCACACATCCTCAACTCTCCCTAAGCAAACCTCACCTTTTTAGAGTATTGACACACAAATCGAGGTTAATGGGAATTCACTCATCTCTCTCAAGAAAAGGTCATAAGTCCAGCTCTAGGTACCATATGCTTTCCCCTTATGTAAGTATACACTAATGAAATATTCATTCAACTCAAGATCATATAGGGCTTTTGTGGAGTCATTGTGAAGGCTTTTGGTTCAAGGTAGGAAATGTTTTGGTCTAAGTGGGTTCCATCTTCCCTTAAGCACTTCTTTTGATTCATTTGGCACACATTCTCTTGACTCTTTGAGTCATTTCACCTCTTTCTAATTGGTTAGAGAGACATATTGTCACTCTTTCTTATGCATTTCAATTCTTTTCTCCTTTTTCAACTTTCCACACCTTTCGTTCTTTTACTTTTCTTGAATCCCTTTTTATTTTTTCTCACATTGGCTTTCTTTTTGTCTTTTTGATTTTCTTTCTTTCTCATTGCCTTTACTTTTCTTCATTTTTGTGCCTTATACCACTTTGTTGCCATCCTCGTCTCTCCCCCCAAACTTATACTTTTGCCATGTGCTCAAGGAAAGATCGGGTGCCAAGAGAGGTTATATTTTAGTATTGGTATAGGCTTGTAACATGGTTCTTGAAAGAAGAAGGTGTAAAGATCAAAAGGGTTAACTAGGGATCATATCATTGGTAGGCTATGGAATTTGTTCAACTATTATTTGGATCAAGGAGAGCCTATAATCACTTCTCAAGTAAAATTTCACTCAAGATTTCGCCTCAACAAACATTCAGGGAAAGTTTTAGACCAATTGCTAGGGACTTGGATTCGCAATTCGATTTCTCACCACACAAGCTAAAGGATTGCTAAAGACATAGAGTCGGGGGCCCACAACGACCTTAGATACAATTTGAGCACACAATGGTCCCGAAAAACAACTTGATGATTATCGGCCAACGCAAGAGTCTTAAGGCCACAACTTTTACCATCCTAAACACAACATTTTGTCTTTGACCATGGGATCAAAGGCAAATATTCTAGGCCCAAGTGAAGCTTATCTTGAGGTACCCTTAACTATAAACTACTGAAAACAAAAACAAAAATGGATTCAAACCCTTAAGAAGGTTGTCGCGACATCTATCATTAGAAAAAGCCACCCGGTTCACACAATACTCCACCTTTGGAAAGAACCGTGGCATTAAGAAAACCAAAGGCTTATTAAAACGTCCAAAACAAAACAAAAGGCTACGAGCCTATATAAGAAGCTAAAAATGAAAAAAATTGCGAAAATAGAAAATAGAATAAATATGTACAATAGGGGAGTGAATATACAACGGCGAATGAATATATACAATGATGTAACTTTATATACATACCAAAGGAAAGATAAAAAGTACGATAAAAGTAACTAAATGTAAGATTATATACAGACCAAATGAAAAATCAAGAAAGCATAAAGGTGATTCATATATATAGTCATCCAAACAAAATATGTAGGGCGCACCCCCTCAAATAAAAGCTAGCATTGTCCCCAATACCAACTAACAAAATAAGCACCAAAAAGTATAAGTAAAGGATATAAGGACTCCCTAAGCCTCGTCCATCTGCATAGGATCATGAGTGGTCCCTGGGTCCTCTGTGTGCTCGGAAACCTCAGACTGGTTCCCGGTATCCTGCTGCTCAGCTGCTGGGACCTGGGCCTGGACTTGTACTAGCTCTGTCTCTGGTACATCCTATGGCTGACTGGAGGGAGCCTTTGGTGGGTCCGCCAACTGGATGATGGCATCATCTTCTCTCGGGATCATCCTCTTCCTCTTCGGAGACCTTTGTGTCTGCTCCAGAACTGTGGCTGCTACTGCAACTGCTGCTGGAGCTGGGTCCTCAAATAATAAGTCTAAAGCCAGCTGGACTGACTTCAGGCTATCCATATACGGCCTCAACTCCTTCATGGACTCCCTGGAGGCCCGTGTCTTGCGCAGCTTCTTGTGCTTCTTGGCAAGCTCCTTTAGAGCCTTGCCATGTAAATTCACTGCCTTAACCAAGGCACTCTGAGTACTTGAGGATCTTCTCCTGCTTTTCTAGAATCTTCTTCAATACATACTCAATGGACTGTGGGACCTGTGTTGGCTGTGGTGCCGACTGAGCCTCAATGGTAGAGGTCAAGGTAGATAACTTGTATGAAGCAGTATACATCTAGTTGTTCAGGCTCTGAAGCATCTGGCTCAGCCGGTGGGCAGAGATAGGATGGGCCCGGGAAGATGGAATCTCCGGGCCAGCTGAGGTAGAAGGACCAGGAGGCAAGTTAGCAGTAGTGGAAGGTCCGGGAGGCATTCAGCAACTGTGGAGGCAGGCTCAGTGGAGGCCTCTACCACAACTAGCTCTTTAAACTGGCCAGTTGGGGCAGAGGCAGGGGCCTTGTAGTTCTTGTCCTTGGGGTTGTCTGGCCTTTTCAAACTATACCATGAAAATGGAGCTACTGGCTTGGCCTTGACATCATAGGACTTATTTTCCACCTCCAAGTCTCGGAAATACATAGAGAGGGTGTTGGGGTAAGGGTAGTTCCAATCATGCTCTGCACCCATTAAGGAGATAATGTGGGTCATCACATTCCCCATATTGATGGGGTATCCTACCATGATGGAAGCAACTAATATAGCCCGGTGGAGAGGAATGGTCTGGTCATGGGTTGTTGGGTCCAACCGCCAACCAACCCCTAGCCTCAAAGTTCAGGGTCCTCCTAAGTATTTTTACCCCCGAAGTCAGCCACTTAGAAACGGTACTTGGGATTGCCAGGTACTGAGCTAACTATGGACGTACCCCCTTGCCCATCTCCAACTTTGCCAGATATAGAGTCTCGTACTCTTCATTAAACCCCAAATAATCATTCAGAGACTGCCCGTCGAATAATACCTTTTTGTCTCGAACCTTGGTCACTTTGGAACCCTTGACGATGTGGGCTACATTAGAATAAAATTCCTTGACCATGTGTTCATTGGCATTTATACACTTCTCCATATATATTTCCCAGCACACTCTAGTTCTAAATTGCCTCTGCACGTCAGGGTTATGGGGTAGTAAGTCTTTGTCAATAAAACTCCGCTCCGGTATCAAATGCCTCACCGACCACCACTCCCTAAACTTATGATATGCCACTTGGCTCACAAATTTGTCTACCCAAAAATCAGGCTTCCTAGTTCGGGCAATGCCTCCCGCCTGAGGCTCACCACCCTCAGCTCTCTACACCTCCTCTTCTTCTCTGCCTGCACTCTCCCCAGATAATGAAGCTGTGGGAGAGGTGGGTCGTCCCCCTACCGGCTGCTGAGCCCTCAGATGAATCAGAAATGACATTAACTGGCCTTCGGATAGTGGGTGATGGTGGAGGAGTATCATCAGTCAATTGGAAGTTGGAGATGAAATGAGTTGGGACTGAGTCAGAGGAGATGTCCCTTGACTGTTGGTACTCACTCCTCGAGGAATGGGAAGTAGCTCTATCTACAGCTTTTATCAGCTTCCTGGTTTGTTTTATGTTTTCCCGAGCTTGGGGAGTGAGTTTGACCATTCTCTTTCCTTTGCCCCCTTGGGAGGAATCACCTCTCCCAGGTTGTTTTGATCATTTTCCTCCTCGTTATTTAACCATTGTCTGCAATCACAAACATCTAACTTTGTTAGTATCAATAGAAGTAGTGAAACATATGTGCATAATGAATTGTAGAACAGAAGCAGACAGTTGCAGACATAGTTGCAAAAATAGGCCACTGTGAACCGCACAAAACGACAGTGCGGCTGCACTGAGTCCACCGCGGACCGCACAGAAATGATCGCGGTCCATACAGGTCTAAGGTCCCCAAAAACAACTCTCTGAATCTCACCACCGCGGCCCGCACAAAATAGTGCCGCAGTCGCGGTGGGCCAGTGCGGACCGCACAAAATGTAGAGCGGCCGCACTAGTAAAGGTCACCTCTCAGGATCTTATCATCGCGGTCCGTGGAAAGTGGTAATGCGGCCGCGTTGAGGCTACCGCGGACCATACAAACACGACTGCGGTGGGTGCCCAAACTTGGCACTGAGTTAGGGTTTTGGGATTTTGCATTTTAGTTCAAATTTTCACCTAGATATGGTCCCTACTCAATTACCCAGTTCAATTATGCTCACTAAGTCTACAAAAATTAACATTTAAAACTAACTACCCTAAAAATTGAAGAAATACAGGAAGAAAAAGAAGCTATAGGATAGTAAAATTGAAAATGAAATGAAATTAAACAATTAAACTAAAAGAAATGGGTGAAATGTTACCATATATTGAGCAAGAAAGAATCACACAAAGCAAACGAGAATTTATGAGCAAGGAAGAGGGATGAACAGTGTTTGTCTCTCTGAGTTTCAAATTCGCGAAAAGTGTAAACAGGGGTCCCTGAGGTCTATTCATAGAACAATCGTGGGACCTATTCTTACCTACCAATGCGGCCGCACAAAATGGACCGCGGTCCACGCTGGGTTTGTTTAGAAGAAATTTGAGAAGGCAACCTCTGCGGTCCGCACAAAATAGACTACGTCCACAGAGGTCCACCGCGGTCCGCGCAAAATTCCATGCGGCCGCGGTGGCAAACTTCAGAGAGTCCTCAGATTGGCTCACACCAGTGCAGACCGCACAAAGTGTAGTGTGGCCACACTGGAAACTTCAGAGACTGAACAATTTTGCAATTATGTCCTGCACTGCATCAACTCAATCCCTGCAACATCTCACAACCAGTTAACCCAAAAATCAATCCTATACTACCAAGAAAATCAAAGAAAACAAAAAGAAAAATACATGGGTTTCCTCCTAAGAAGCGCCTGATTTAATGTGGCGGCACGACGCGGGTTACCATCACATCATTTGAAATGAACAACAGCCACCACATGGCTATCATCAAACTTCCCAAGGTAATGCTTGACACGGTGCCCATTCACTCTAAAGACTTCACCACTTTTTTTCTTCAAATCTAGCGCACCAAACAGGGTCACACACACAACTTCAAATGGTCCACTCCACTTTGATTTCAGCTTTCCCGGAAACAACCTTAGACGAGAATTGAACAAGAGGACCAAATCACCAACTTTGAACTCTTTTCCACGAGCATATTTGTCATAAAGGTACTTCATCTTGTCCTTATACAAGGACGAACTAAAGTATGCATGGAACCGGAATTCATCAAGTTCATTGAGTTGTTCAACACAAAGATTGGCCGCAACATCCCACTCAAGATTAAGCTTCCTCAAGGCCCACATGGCCTTATGCTCCAATTCCACTGGTAGGTGACATGCTTTCCCAAACACCAACCGGTACGGTGACATACCAATTGGGGTCTTGTAAGCGGTTCGGTAAGCCCATAGAGCATCATCTAACTTTTTAGACCAATCGGTCCTATTGGCGTTGACAGTTTTGGACAAAATGCTCTTGATCTCCCTGTTAGACACTTCAACCTGGCCACTTGCTTGAGGATGATAAGGTGTAGAGACTTTGTTATTGACACCATACTTGGAGAGCAATGCATCAAAAGCTCTATTGCAAAAATGCGATCCTCCATCACTAATTATTGCCCGAGGTGTACCAAACCTTGTGAAAATGCTCTTCTTTAGAAATGCCACCACACTCCTAGCTTCATTGTTGGGCAAGGCCATGGCCTCAACCCATTTTGACACACATCAACCGATACAAGAATGTAGGTATTCCCACACGAGCTAACAAAAGGGCCCATAAAATCGATACCCCAAACATCGAAGATATCTACCTCAAGAATTGTATTTAGAGGCATCTCATCTTTCTTGGAAATCCCGCCCGCTCGTTGACATTGATCACATCTTGTCACTAAATCACTTGCATATTTGAACAAGGTTGGCCAATAAAAACCATAACTCAAAACTTTCGAAGCCGTTCTCACCCCTCCATGATGGCCACTATAGGGGGATGAATGACAAGCCTCCAAAATACTCAATTGCTCTCCCTCTGGGACAAACCTTCGAATCACACCATCCATGCAAATCTTGAACAAGTACGGCTCATCCCAATAAAAGTCCAAACTATCTCGCTTGAGTTTCTTCCTTTGGTTAGAAGAGAGCTCACATGGGATTATTCCGGTCACGAGGTAATTAGCAACATCGTCAAGCCATGGCACTTCATTCATTGACACCGTAAGGAGTTGTTCGTCGGGAAATGAGTCATTGATTTCTAGGCCATCACAAGGCCTCCCCTCCTCCTCCAAACGGGATAAGTGGTACGCCACTTGATTCTCACTACCTTTCCCATCCACAATTTCTAGATCAAATTCTTGGAGTAGTAACGCCCATCTCAACAACCTTGCTTTTGAGTCTTTCTTTGTCATCAAATACCTAATGGCGACATGATTGGTGTGCACAATAACTTTAGCCCCATAAGGTACGGTCGAAACTTTTCTATTGTAAAAACTATGGCCAACAATTCTTTCTCGGTGAATGTGTAGTTCCTTTGAGTGTCGTTCATGGTCTTGCTTGCGTAGTACAACGGGTGGAACATTTTATTAACCTTTTGACCCAAAACAATCCCAATCGCTACATCACTTGCGTCGCACATGAGCTCGAAGGGTAAGCTCCAACATGGTGCGGTAATGATTGGGGTAGTGGTCAATTTAAGCTTTAAAAGCTCAAAGGCCTCCATGCATGTCTCATCAAACACAAACTTAGCATCTTTCTCTAGCAACTTGCAAAGGGGATTCACAACCTTCGAAAAATCTTTGATAAACCGTCGGTAGAACCTCGCATGCCCAAGGAAACTCCTCACCCCTTTGAGGGAAGTGGGGGGAGGTAGCCTTGAAATCACCTCAATCTTGGCTTTGTCTACTTCAATCCCATGCTTATTAATTTTGTGGCCAAAAACTATACCTTCTTCAACCATGAAATGGCATTTTTCCCAATTGAGTACTAGGTTGGTGTCTTCACACCGGGCCAAAACTCTATCCAAATTACCCAAGCACGCTTCAAAGGAGTCACCAACCACACTAAAGTCATCCATAAAGACTTCCAATATGTATTCCACCATATCGGTGAAAATAGCCATCATGCATCGTTGATAGGTCGCTGGAGCATTGCACAACCCAAACGGCATCCGAGAGAAAGCAAATATGTCATATGGACAAGTAAAAATGGTCTTCTCTTGGTCCTCCGGAGCGATTAAGATTTGATTATACCCCGAGTAGCCATCCAAAAAGCACGCCCCGCAAGGAGATCAAGCATTTGGTCGAGGAACGACAACGAGAAATGATCCTTCCGGGTCACCTTATTTAGCTTCCGGTAGTCCATGCAAACTCTCCACCCGGTAATGGTTCGAGTGGGAATAAGTTCATTGTTGTCATTTGTCACCACAGTCATCCCACCTTTCTTCGGCACACATTGTACCGGAGAAGTCCATGAGCTATCAGAGATTGGATACACCACACCCGCATCTAGCCATTTGATCACTTCTTTCTTCACCACCTCTTGCATTGCCTCATTGAGCCTCCTTTGATGTTCTAAGGAATGCCTTGCATCATCCTCCAAAATGATTTTGTGCATGCAGAATGCAGGGCTTATTCCCTGAATCTCGGCCAATGTCCACCCAATTGCTTTCTTCCTCCTTTTGAGAACCGCCAAAGTGGCGTCTACCTACAAGTTAGTGAGACAAGAAGAAATAATAACTGGTAAAGTAGAATTTGAGACTAAGAACTCATACCTGAGTTGTGGAGGAAGTGGTTTCAACTCCAACACCGGTGGCTCCTTAATAGATGGCTTAGTTGGTGGAGTTTTCCAATTTTCAAGATTCAAGGACAATTTCCTACGCTCATAAGAATACAAACCCATGCCGTGCAAAGCATTCATGCACTCCACTCTACTAGCATCATCATTGACATCAAGATTTAGAAGCACGGCCTCAAGGCGATCCTCCACATTAATCATAGAACTTGTGTCATCCACTATCATAGTTGTGACAATGTACATAAATGAGCACAGCTCAGTGTTATTGGGTTGCTTCATGGATTTGCAAACATGGAAGACGACCTTCTCATCACCCACTCGGAAAGTGAGCTCACCCGCTTCAACATCAACCAATGCCTTCCCCATTGCAAGGAAAGGTCTTCCTAGAATAATTGGGACTTCAAAGTCCACTTCAAAATCCAAAATGACAAAGTCGGCCGGCAATATAAACTTGTCCACCCAGACAATCACATCATCAATTATGCCCAAAGGTCGCTTCATTGATCGATCCGCCATTTGAAGTCTCATTGAGGTTGGCCTAGGTTTCCCATTTCCCAAAGTCTTGAAGACCGAATAAGGCATCAAATTTATGCTAGCCCCCAAATCACAAAGGGCCTTGGAAAAATCCGCACTTCCAATAGTGCAAGAGATAGTAAAAGCTCCGGGGTATTCAAGTTTTGGGGCCGTAGAATGCACGATAGCACTAACTTGATGAGTCATTTTTATTGTTTCACAATCCAACGATCGCTTCTTTGTGACCAAATCCTTCATGAACTTTGCATAGCCCGGTATTTGTTCAAGGGCTTCCGCCAAAGGCACATTGATTGTAAGGCTCTTAATCATTAACTTTTTGAATTTGTTGTCTCTATTTTGCTTTGCTAACCATTGAGGATAAGGCGGAGGTGGCCTAGGAAAAGGTGCCTTGGCTTTGGGCACCACCGGCTCGGGCATGTCAATCACGTGTTCCCTAGACGGGTTCAAGACATCTTGAGTTTCCACTTCGGCCTCATCAATATCTATCCTCACTTCATTGTTCATATTTTTCTCAACCACATCTTCAACTATCAAAGGACTCACATCTTCTTGGAACCCAATATCATCATCCACAACTTGCTTTTCTTTCGAGGCATTCACATCACCGCCTCTCCTGCTTCTTGTTGTAACCGCCATCACATGATTGTTCCCACCATTTGGGTTCACTACCGTATCACTTAGTAGAGCACCCTTAGGGTTAGTATTCAACGATTGAGAGATTTGGCCTAATTGCATCTCCAAATTTCGGATAGAGGTATTGTGGGAAGCCAATTGAGCATCGGAATCTTGGTTCTTCTTCATCATTTGTTCGAACATCATTTCTATTCTTCCCATATCATTGCCCGAAGAACTAGATCCTTGAGATTGAAATGGAGGCGGATTGTTCGGTTGTTGGTACATCGGGGGCCTTTGAAAGCCTAGCCCTTGGTTGCCTTAGTTTCCAATGTTGTTCCACCCGCCTTGACCATTGTTGTTCCAATTGTTGTTATTACCATTCCAATTCCCTTAGTTGCCTTGATTATTGTTCCCCCAATTACCGCCTTGGTTGTTGTTGATCCAATTACCACCTTGGTTTTTATTGTTGTTCCAATTACCACCACCTTGTTGTTGATTGCCCCAATTTCCTTGGGGTCGCCATTGTTGGTTTGAAGAGTTGCCTCTATTGCCTTGATAGTTGTTGACATATTGTACCTATTCACTTTTCTCATCATAACACTCATTTGAAAAACCACCACCATCATTGTTATCATATTGTTCACAATTCCCTTGAGATTGTTGCCCTCTTTCCCTCCTTTTAAGCATATTCACACCCTCCATGGCATTCACTTGGCGAGGGTTTTGTACTTGTTGCAATTGCGCCTTTGCCAAGTGATTCATAGTAGTAGTAAACTTGGCAATAGCTTGACCGTGATCATGCAATTCTTTGTGCAAATGGATGACCATGGGGTCACCTTGGGGCACATTTTCTCTACTTTGACATGCCGAAGAAGTGTCGGCCATTTCATCAAAAATATCACAAGCTTCAATGTAGGGAAGCTTCATAAAGTTGCCTTCGGCCAATTGGTTCACAATGCATTAATTAGTGGTGGTGCCGCCCTGATAAAAGGTTTGTTTAATCATCACGTCGATCATATCGTTATTAGGGCACTCTTTCACCATAGTTCTGAACTGTTCCCATATCTCATGCAAAGGTTTCGTTGGCTCTTGCTTGAAGGCCAATATCTCATCTTGAAGTGCCGCCATGTGTCCGGGTGAAAAGAATTTGGAAATAAACTTGTCCGTCAATTCATCCCACATTATGATGGAATGATTGGGGAGCCTTTCTAACCAATCCAATGCTTTACCCCGAAGAGAGAACGGGAAAAGCCTCAATCTAAGGGCATCCTCGGAAACGTTCCTCTTCTTGCTCCCCCAGCATGTATCTACGAACCCCTTTAAGTGCTTGTAGGCATTTTGATCGGAGACGCCCGTAAAATACCCTCTTTGCTCGAGAAAGGTCAACATGACATTTGTTATTTGAAAGTTCCCTACCCGGATTCGGGGAGGAACAATGGCACTCGCATACCCTTGATTTGAGAGGACTCTTGGAGCCACTCTTGGAGGTGGCGGAGGAGGGTCTAGAATATTGTTGTTTTTATTTGCATTGGCCTGACGGCCTCTACGTTGAGCTTGAGGTAATATAGGAACCTCATCTTGATCAAGATCATCTACCTCCTCCCCCGCAATCACGTTGCCAAGAGGGTCATTATCATTGAGATCCATTGGTACCTGAGTAATCGACACAAACAAAATTAGTAAACAAGAAGGAAAGAAGAACAAAACACAAAACTAACTAAACAGATAGCCAAAAACGTTAACTCCCCGGCAATGGCGCCAAAAAGTGATCGCTGCCAACTCCACACTACTATAAAGTAGGAAGAGAGGCTCGCAATAGCTTTTACCCGATATGAGGGTCGGGATCAAATTCCTCAGGGAGCTAGAAATGGAGTTGATGTACCTATATAGTCTAGAATCGTGTAATTGTTCCAAATGTCACTTCTAAGATTTTTGGGTTTTCTTTTATAAACTACTATTATCAACTACTAATTAGAATTGAAATTAGATTATGTTAAGAGATAATTGCTAAGAGTTGTATCTAATGGATTAAGGGGCACCAGGGTAGTGACTTTCACCTAGGTGGCTAATTGACGGGTAATTGCTTCTAAAGCTTGATTGACATGATTGGGGAAATATGTATAACTGTTGCACGATTTTACCCACTATCACACCTCTCGGTAGAGAGAGTGATTTTGCCTAATTAACTCTCTCGAGACCAATTGGGTAGGCAAGTTAGCTCAAGCAACTAGGGTTCAAGTCAGGTAATGACTCTCTCGAGGTTTAACCCTTTAATTGGGACTATCAATTCTCTTGAGTCCATCCCAATTCCTTGTTGGGTCAATTTTGGAGACTTAGGCTCTCTTTCTCAAGAAGTGCCCAAGTCAACTTAGCACAAATCAGTATTTGCAACCACCAATTTATAAATTAAACCATAAAATTAACCCAAGTACAAACACCTATAGTCAATCTAACCTTAAATCACAACACCCATCAATTACCCACACTAGGGTTGAGCCACAATCCTAGCTAATGGGTTTAGCTACTCATGCTTGAACAAGAAAATAGAGAAATAGATGAAGAAGAAGACATATTAATTTAACACTAAAGTAAAATACAAGAATCTATGGTTAAAACTAAGCTAAGATGCCAAAACTGGCTACAGATGATGTTCTCACGAGCGCAGATGTGTTCTGGAATTAACTGATACCCTAAAAATGGAAAAAGGTTCTATTTATACTAAACTGAAAAAACTGGACAAAAATGCCCCTGCGGAGTCAGTGCGGGCGGCACAAAATGGACTACGGTCGTACTAGGCTCTTGGAATTACAATCTTGGCTCTCTGAACTCAGGCTCCACAGACCGCGCAGAATGGACCGCAACTGCGGAGGTCTCTAATGCAGTCCGTACAAATATGACTGTGGACCGCATGGGTTTGAACCTTGGCAATTTCAACTCTCTGAAGTTCTCTTCCACGGACTGCATATAATGGTAGTGCGGTTGCGGAGCCTTCACCGTGGACCGCACATAATGGAGTGCGGCCGCGTTGCTTGAAGCCTTGACTTGCCATTCTCTGAATCTCCCTAGTGCAGACCGCACAGAATGGACTGCGGCCGCACTAGGGTTTATGCCTTGAAATCTACTCTCTGAATCTCCCTAGTGCGAACGGCACAAAGTGTAGTGCGACCGCACTTGGCCTATTTGTCCTGAGTTTGCCTTGTCTTTGGTACTTGAGCAGGTTTCACTCCTTTTGAGCCGATGTTTGACATTTCATCACTTTGTCGATCAAACCTACAATCAAGCACAAATTATAAGCCTTTTGGGACTATTTTGTAACAATTTATAACCAAAGCGTAAGCAAGAAGGAGCATGAAACTCGTCAAAATCCCTAGTTATCATTAGTCCCAAAGTAAACACACAGCAATAACACAAAGAATACTCAATTAAACTCAACTTCATACCAAGGTAAAACAGGTAATTCTAACCTAGCATGCTTCACATAATACAAATAAGGCAGTTTAAGTAAATAAAGCAATTAAGTCAATTAGACATGCTTCTCTAAGCTAACAACAGTCTTAAATTTCAAGTACTGTAAGCTGGAAAGAAAAAAGCACAATGAACGCTACTTTAGTGAAAATAGGGTTTTCAACAATTAGCACAAGTATGCACTCGTCACCTCACGTACAAGGCATTTCAATTATGATAATACCAACCCTAAGGGGAATGTCCCTCACACAAGTTTAGGCAAGCCACATACCTCGAACTAGTTCAAAATCAACCTGAAACCACGCTCTTGCCACGAGTACTCGACTCCAAATGGCCTAAATCTATTCAATTCAATTGCATAATGTAAATAACACTTCAAGTAACTGATTCTACCAATAAATTCTAAGCTAATACATGAAATTAGTTAAAAATGACCAAAACGCCCCTCGGACCCACATCTCGGAATCGGGTAAAATATACATTTTCAGAATCCTCATACTCTCATGAGTTTCTTCCTACCAAAAGTACCAAAATCGGACCTCAAATGGTCCCTCAAATCATCACTCAAGGCTCCCTCATTAACCAAGCCCTAACCCTTAATTTACCATTGATTTTCCCTCAAATTTCATGCTTAAAATGATAAAAATCACCTCAATAATTATTTTAAGGACCAAAGACCTTGCCCCAATGAATTCCCCTAAAAATCTCCCTTGAAAATGCTCCCCAAAGCTTATTCCTGTTTGAAAAAAAGTGAAAATAACTCAAATTCGTGAAGGCAACTATTTATATGTTATGCCCAGCTAATCCGCTTCTACGACCATGAAACCTCACCTGCAGTTCCGCTTTTGCAAAACAAAAGTCGCATCTGTGACAATTCACTACAACTTAGCTTCCGCACCTGCGATTTCTCTTATGCAGATGTGAATCCGCTTCTGCAGTGAAGTTCCTGCTTCTGCGGCTCCTGCTGACTCTCCCCCTTTCCGCTTCTGCTACTTCACACCTGCGGTACCTAACTACAGGTGCGGTTATGACAGAGATTAGCAACTTCAGTTGCTTCAAACCACTTCTAATTCTTCCAAAAACCCTCTGAAATCACCCCGAGGCCCCCCGGGACCTCAACCAAAAATGCGAACAAGTCCTAAAGCACCAAACTAACTCATTCAAAACTTGAATCACATCAAACAACGCTAAAACCACAAATCACTCTCCAATCCAAGCCTAAGGATTTCCAAAACTTTCAATTTCCGCTTTCGATCAAAAAGGCTATCAAACCTCGTTCGAATGACCTGAAATTTTGCACACACATCCCATTCAACTCTCGGATCAAAATCTCACTATCGAACCTGAAACTTCAAAAAATTCAACTTTCGGCATTTCAAGCCTAAATTAGCTACGGACCTCCAAGAGACAATATGAACACCCTCCTAAACCCAAAATCACCAACAGAGCTAACGGAACAATAGAAAGTCCATTATGAGGCCATCTTTACACTATTTCAACTACGGTCAAATTTCTAAAACTTAACTCTCATTTAGGGACTAAGTGTCCCAAAACTCTCCGAAACTCCAAGTAAAACCTCCTGGCAACTCACAATAGCATAAACAAACTCAGGGAATGAAGTTAATAGGGATCAGGGCGTTAATTCTCAAAACGATCGGCCATGTCGTTACACAAACTCTCAAGTAGCACCCACACATACAGACGATGGTCTTGGTCACCATGGCAAGAACGACAACATAGCTGCCCCAGGAAACGGAGTGCCTCCAGTCAACCCCAATGGCGCTTCAGCCATAGATCCAATTGACGTCATCTCCCATATTTCCATTAATAGGAATTTGGGCGTCAATCCTGAAAATAGCATCTCACAGATATGCTCGAACAGCCGATCAGAATGCACAGGGCAGTGGAGAAGGCGGGATTAGCCTTCGAATGATATTCGAAATGTTGCAGACTCAACAAGATGAAATAGTACAACTCCAAAATTAGAATCGTATGCCAAGCAGGATTGAGCTCGAGACATCACAAAAATTGCCCATTAAGGTCGCTACCTGAAAGTAGGACCTCTTCAAGGTAAGACAAAAATACAACGAAATGCTCAGGGATTCATATCTCGATTCCAAATAGAACAAATGGATTTTCCACCAGTAACCGATGATTGGTATGTTCAATCTCTTACTCAAGGTCTCAACGCTCGGAGTTCCGTAGCTTCACAAAAAGCAGAATTTGGTCAAATATCCAGCTGTCACTTGGGCTGATGTCATGCCCCAAGCTCGAGGAGCATGACCAGCGCTTAACTGAGTGAACCCGACCGAGCAAGCCTGTTAGGCACTTTCTACCCAACTCACTTACGATTAGGAGAAGACATAATTTCATTAACTAGACAATAGGAGATCATACAAGTTCATTACTAAGCCATTTCACTAGCTACATCATTGTTAAGTTTCAAAATACATACACCTTACGATTTTGTGGAACAAGAATCCAAAACAAAACATAATCCATTGGCCTTCCCAACACACACATACAACCCACATAACATCTGCAGAGCCTCTAAGTAGATACAAAAGAGAGTGCTACAAAAGTACCGGCAACAAGGCCCCGGCTATACCTCAAAATATTATAAGAAGGTAAACAAGAGATACAAAAGATATAGGACCCCGAAATGATGTGGGGCTCACCAAGTCAGCTGGAAAGAGGGTGCACCACTAGCTGCAATCAACAATGTCTGCTATGGAACCACCTACAACCATCTAAAGATGTAGCGCCCCCGGAAAAAGGGATGTTAGTATTGTCGAATAGTACTAGTATGTAAAGCTAAGCACCAATCTTAATAGAATGAACAATGAAACAAAGATGAAGCAGTTATGATGTACAATAAGAGCTTCAAACAAATATGAAAAACATCAAGTAAGGATCACATAGTTTTCGTTTTAATTTCCATCTTATTAGGTTGATAAGCTTAGTGCCATGTGCCACAATTCGCAATACCACTATGTTCCTACATGGAGTCTGATCTCAACCTGATCGGCTAGGTCATCTCATTTGAGACATCAACCATATCCACAATTTCAATCAATCATTTCCAGCACAGTTACCACCATGTGTGCGGCATGGTGTTCGATCACGGCCTGATCAGCTAGGCCATCTCACTTGAGACATCATCCTTTTAATCGTTCATCTCAATTCACATTCTTTCAATACATGGCATGAGTGGCCTCATTTATTAAGTCGTTCTTGGCTCTTGGTCGTATCTTACAATCCAAGTTTCCCTTTTTATACATTCAAATAATTTAAAGCCTGTCATATAAGGCATTGCACACATAAGGGAAAAGCTTGGAAAATCCTAATCACACGGAGGCTTTTCATACAAATTAGCATAGCAATCTTTATTCTATTCTTGACCTTTCTCAACACATATTCCACATTTCAAACACATTCTCAAATAGCATGATGACATAGTAAACATTTAGAACAATTATCGAACATGAATCTTTCAGCACAACATATTATGGCAGTCAATTCAAGCATGATCAATTTAGGGACTTACACCAATTACTCGAACAAAAGGGTTCGATTCTAAGAAGAAGGGGGTTTAGCCATACATACCTCAATTGAGCTCCTATAACTTTAAGATGTTTTCGGAACTAGCAACTTCAATCTATTTTTGCAATATAGCATAATTGAACCCAAAATTAGGAGAATGGTGTATAATTCTAGCTTACTAAAGCATTTTATCAAAAACCATGTGTTCATTATGTTTTAAGACTTGTTTTGTGTAAGATTCCATTATTCCACAACCCATCTTTTATCATTTTTAGCCCATACTCTTCCTACGTTCTTTCACCACCCATGCATGCAAAACAAACAACCCTCAAGCCCATGAAACATCTTGCTAATTACTCATTTTAGTAGAAATTTCGAAATTAAGAGATAGGCATAGATTCTTACCGTTAAGCTAAGGACTTAGTGAACTTCACTTGACAATCTTCAAGGATTTTTATGCAAGAATTGAGGGATAATTGGTTGAGGATCACTCTCTCACTCTAGGACTCATTCTCTCACTCTAAAGCATCAGGAATAGGCTCAAAATGAGAGTTAGAATATGTTTTAACGGCATGGGATCGGGTTTAAAATTAAGAAATTTGGAGCCCCGACACAGATCTGCGATCGCAAATGCGCATAATGGCTATGCAGCCCGCAAAATGTCCGCGAAAAGTGGTCCTCATGGACCTGAATTTTTTGCCTCTGTCTGCGGTCAATATGCGGTTCGCAGACCTATTCTATGGTCACAAATGCGCCGCAGAACCTCCCTTTACAAAAGTTCAAGAATGGTTATGCGCCAAAGTGCAGACCATGAAATGGCTATGCGCTCGCATAATTGGCTGCGAAAATGGACCTCAAAATTGGCCAAAAAGACTGCCTCGCTCTGCGGCCAAAATGCGGCCCACAGAGTGATTATGTGGCCATATAATAGGCTGAAAACCACGGTCAAACAGAGACTGATATTAGCCATACAGTGGAAATCAGAGAAATAACGGGCCTGGATGCAACCCCGTTCAGAATGATATAAGGAATGATCGGGGATAGAGCTCCTGAGGGATAATGAGCAAAAGTGGTTTCAATAGGGACGTCGGGTCCAAATAAGCACCTCGATTGTCAGAATATAACTTCAACATAGATGTTTCTGCCAGAGTATCGGCCATTGGACGTATCAAAGATACTAGACGGCCTTGACCTCTGTAAAACGATCTGGCCCAGAGAAATCCAAACCATATATGCAAGTATCATGGTACACATGGTCATAAAACAGAAGATTGCAGACAGCTAAGGGAGGAAGTAGCCCGATTGTTCAACGAGGGCCGCCTTCGAGAATTCTTAAGTGATCGGGCCAAGAATCACTTTAAAAACAGAGATTCAAACAGGCAGAACGAGCATGAAGAGCCACAACACGTGATTCACATGATCATTGGAGGGGTCGACAATCCTCAAGAACCGATATTTAAGCGCACCAAGGGGACGACCACAAGGGAAAAACAAACACGGGACTACTTACCAGAAGAGACCTTATCTTTCAACGACGAGGATGTGGAAGGGATCGAACAACCTCATAACGACGCACTGGTAATATATGTCCTTATGAATAAAATTCAAGTTAAACGTGTTCTGGTTGATCCATGTAGCTCGGCCAACACTATTTGATTGAGGGTTGTATAATATCTCGGCCTACAAGATCAAATTATACATGCATCCTAAGTAATTAATAGTTTCAACATGGCGAGCAAAACCACCAAAGGTGAGATTGTTTTGCCAGTGGATGTGGTTGGGACCATCCAAGAAGCAAAGTTCCATGTAATCGGGGGCGACATGGGGTACAACGCCCTACTCGAAAGACCTTGGATCCATAACATGAGGGAGGTACCCTCGACCCTTCACCAAGTTCTAAAATTCTCGACATCTGAAGAAGTCAAAATAGTGTACGGGGAACAGCATGCCGCCAAGGAGATGTTTGCAATTGATGAAGTAATATCAGTGTAAGCACTTTCTTCAGCAAAGGGATCAGACTCGAAGGGAAAGCAAGAGGCTAAATATTAACCACAGACACCAACCTCGACCCAATTGGAGAAGTAGGATACCGATGAGGACGACGACTCTGGGATACCTCATTCTTTCGTAGTTCTCGATGACTCCGACGCTACCAAGTCAACAGGGTCAGAGAGCTGAAACAAATCACACTGACCGAACATCAGCCAGAAAGATATACCTAGGCACGGGGCTAACCCCCAAGCTCAAGAAAAAACTTATTCATTTACTTACAACTAACATGAATTGCTTTGCTTGTTCCCACCTTGATATGACAGGGATCCCGCCAGAAATTACCACTCACAAGCTGAGCTTGGATCCTAAATTCGGCCCGATGAGAAGGCCCTAGTCTGAGATTAAACATGCCTTCATCAAGGACAGGGTAACCAAACTTCTCAAAATAGGGTCCATTCGGGAAGTAAAGCATCCCGAAAGGTAGCAAACATAGTGGTAGTCCCTAAGAACGGAAACAAACTTAAGATGTCTGTATATTATAAATACCTAAATAAGGAATGCCCCAAGGATTCTTTTCCTTTGCATAACATCGATCATATGATCTATGCCACGGCCGACCATGAGACTCTTAGTTTTCTCGATGCCTATTCCGGGTACAACCAAATACAAATGAACCTGGAAGACCAGGAAATCGTTCATCACAAAGTATGGAACCTACTATTATAATGTAATGCCATTTGGACTAAAAAAGTGTTTGTGCAACCTATCAACTCCTAGTAAATCGAATGTTCGAAGAACAAATAGGGAAATCTATGGAAATTTATATTTATGGCATGCTAGTTAATTCCCTGCGAGCAAAGGACCATTTAAAGAATTTACAAGAAACCTTCGATATAATGAGGAAGTACAATATGAAGCTCAACCTAGAAAAGAGCGCATTCAGGATTGGCTCGAGCAAGTTTCTCGGCTTCATGGTGTCCAATCGGGAGATCTAGATCAACCCCGATAAATTCAAATCTATTGAGGATATCAAGGCCATGGATAATATAAAGGTCGTACAGAGGCTAACCAGGCACATAGCCGTCTTGGGGAGATTTATTTCGAGGTCCTCAGACCGGAGTCACCGATTCTTCTCGCTGCTTAGGAAGAAGAACAATTTTTCATGGACCCCGGAATGTCACCAGGCCATGGAAGAACTAAAGCGGTACTTATCGAGCCCGCCACTACTTCATACCCCAAAGATGGACGAACAACTTTACTTGTACTTGGCAGTCTCGGAGATAGCGGTAAGTGGAGTCCTGGTTCAAGAAGAACAAAGTAAGCAGTTTCCTATTTATTATGTTAGTCGGACCTTAGGTGAGGCCGAGACTAGATATCCACACTTAGAAAAATTAGCGCTTGCCTTAGTAAGTGCCTCTAGGAAACTAAAGCCATACTTCCAATGTCATCCAGTATGTGTTGTGACAACTTATCCTCTTTGAAATATCTTGCACAAACCCGAATTGTCGGTCCCGTTGGCCAAATGGGCCACCGAAATCAGTTAGTACGATATTGAGTATCGACCTCGAACCTCCATCAAGTCTCAAATCTTAGCAGACTTTGTGGTTGATTTTTCATTGGCCCTCGTACTCGAGGTCGAAAAGGAACTGCTAATAAAATTAGGTACATCTTGGGGAGTATGGACCCTCTTTATGGACGGTGCTTCAAACGTGAAGGGGTCCGGACTAGGCATCGTACTAAAATAACCCACAGATAAGACAGTTAGGCAGTCTATTAGAATTGCAAAATTGGCTAACAATGAGGCTGAATATGAGGCCATGATTGCAGGTATCGAACTGGCTAAGAGTTTGGGAGCAGAGGTCGTAGAGGCCAAGTGTGATTCATTCCTCGTGGTAAACCAAGTTATAGGACTTTTGAAGTCCGAGAAGACTGAATGCAAAGGTGCTTGGATAAACTACAGACAACTCTACATTGGTTTAAGGAGTGGACCTTGCAGCATTACCTCGAGAACAAAACAGCGAGGCTGACGCTCTTGCCAATCTGGGTTCATCAGTTGAAGACGACGAACTCAACTCGGGGGCTGTCGTACAACTCATGAAGTCAGTGATCGAAGAAGGCCACGCCGAGATAAATTCCACGAGTTTGACTTGGGATTGGAGAAACATGTACATGGAGTACTTAAAGAATGGAAAGCTCCCATCGGATCCAAAGGAATCGAGAGCCCTACACATAAAGGCATCACGGTTCACTTTGTTCGAAGACGAAACGTTATTTAGAAGGACATTCGATGGACCGTTGGCAATATATTTGGGACCGAGAGATACCGACTATGTCCTATGGGAAGTTCACGAAGGCACTTGCGGAATGCTGAATCATTGGCCCATAAAGTAATCAGAGCAGGATACTACTGGACCGATATGGAGAAGGATGCAAAGGAGTTCATCCAAAAATGCGACCAATGCCAAAGGTATGCGCCAATGATTCACCAGCCTGTAGAGCATCTCCATTCGGTCTTATCCCCATGGCCGTTCATGAAGTGGGGAATGGACATCGTCGTCCCTCTTCCATTGGCCCCAGATAAAGCTCAATTTATTTTATTTATGACTGATTATTTTTCTAAGTAGGTTGAAGCACGGGCTTTCGAGAAAGTCAAAGAAAAAGAAGTCATACACTTCATCTGGAATCACATCATATGTCAATTCGGGATGCCCTATGAGATCGTGTGTGATAATGGAAAGCAATTCATCGGCAGCAAAGTGACTAAATTTCTCGAGGATCACAAGATCAAGAGAATCCTATCGACGCCTTATCATCCCAGCGGAAACGGACAGGCCGAATCAACCAATAAAAGCATCATTCAGAACCTTAAGAAGAGATTGACCGATGCCAAAGGGAAGTGGAGAGAGATATTGCCCGAGGTTTGATAGGTGTACCGCACAACGTCAAAACCAGTACTGGAGCAACACCGTTCTTATTAGTTTATGGCACCGAAGCTCTAATCCCGGTTGAAGTCGGACAACCCAGTATCAGATTTTGATATGCAACAGAAAAGTGAAATAACAAGGCCATGAATACGAGCCTAGAAGTGTTGGATGAAAGACGCAAAGCTGCCATCGTCCAATTGGCCGCTCAAAAATAGCGGATCGAAAGGTACTACAATCGAAGAAACAATCTTCGACATTTCAATATTGGGGACTTGGTGCTAAGAAAGGTCACCCTCAACACCCGAAATCCAAATAAAGTAAAACTAGGTCCGAACTGGGAAGGACCATACCAAGTTCTCAAAATCATCAGAAAAGGGTCTTACAAGCTCGAAATAATGAACGGTGAACAATTACCGAGCAACTGGAACATATCGCACCTAAAATGATATTAATGCTAAGGTACGACCTTCTCCATTTTCATTTATATTGTAAACTAACTCCTGTAGTTGTTCGATCAGAAACAGCAATGGAGTCCTCAATACGAAGACTTTAGGTCTAAAAACACGTGTTGCACTCTTTTTCCCTTAGACCGGTTTTGTCCCATAAGGGTTTTCTGGTGAGGTTTTTAATGAGGCAACCATTGATCGTGCTAACTTAGAACAATTCAATAGTATCATAGGCTTCTTTATAATCAACCCGAATACTAGGGGCATTACCCTCAAACGTCAACTTTGTTGTGAGGAAATTACTTCATGGCATCAGGGCCTCGATAGGAAAACTTGTAAGGTCCAAACGGTCAAACGAACCATGCCCGCATAATTTTCTCAAGCCCTAGCACAAACATGTACGCATGTATAATCAATTATAAAGAGAAGTATTTTTCCTTGCCACTATCTCATACCTTATAAAAAAACCTATACTTTACAATTTTACACTCTCGATCTATTATGGCTTAAGGGTCGATCATAACCGGAGTTCGTATAATTACCCCCGCACTCGGGACTGTCGTCTAAAAAATAAATAAGATCAAATTCATAAGACCTTTTAGGCAACTCTCGATTCTTATAGGCGACGGCCATCCCTCTCGGGGACTGACACTTCGATCAATCTCAAAGTAAAACGAGAAAATAAGCCCAAGGGGTAAATCCCGGACCAAAGAAGCTACGACCAAATTAACATAGCTCGGAGACGTCTGAATTCCGTAACAAAATAGGCCTTTGAATCTTTCATAAACCGGTTAAAAGGGCTACCCCTGGAAAAATCATAAAAGGCTTCGATAATATCAAGCCTCAAAAACTCTAATGAGTACGAAATTGTTTGAACTTCGAACGATTCCTTACTTCGTGCTAAGGCACTGCAACCTTTGTGAACACGAATGATAAACAAAGGGAAAACTTTAAAAGATGAAAAGGGCAGAAAAGCCTTATATATATATATGATTAAACGATCATTTACAAAGGCCAGATCGGCCGAATGCAAAAATTTACAAAGGCCTAAGGGCTACTTTCACTCCGAGTTTGAGAAATCATTCTCACTCGATTTAAATCCTAAGGACTACTTTATTTTGAGTTCGAGCAGATCCTTACCTCGAGTTTGAGAAATCATTCCCACTCGACTAAAAGCCTAAAGGTAGCCTTATTTCAAGTTCGATGGGGTCCTCACTCAATCATTAAGCTTAAGGGTTACATAAACTCAGAAGTCGAGTTATCATTCGGGGTCCATCGATTAGAAAAGATCGAAAACAAGGCTTAATATTGACCTTTACCTTTCCCAAACCTTGGACCCTAGAACACAGTTTCGTGATATTAGGCTAAGGCATTTTGATCTTTATATGAAATAACAAAAAAAAGGACGACATATTCATAAGCCATGGAAAGGAAGGAAAATGTTATATATATCAAAAATCATTTACAAGGGAAACATGGCCCGACCAGAATTCTCTACAAAAGCCAAAACAACCCTAAAATAAACACGAAGAAAAAAATACAAATCCTGAGGACCTAGTCTTCTTCGGGAGCAGTATCCTCACTCTCGGGGTCTTCCCCACTTTCGGACCCGCTCATGCTCCCAGAATCGTCATCGTCAGGGAAGGCCAACACTTTAGCTTCCGCTTCAAGCTCTTTGGCACTCTCGATCTCAGCTGCGAGATTAAATCCACGAGCATGGATCTCCTCGAGAATCTCTCTTTGAGACTAGCATTTAGCATGCTCGGCAACCTAATTCGCTGAAATCTTAGTAGCCTCGGTGACCTCCTTTGCCCTAGCCTGAGCAGCTTCAGCGTCAGTCCGATAGACGGCCATCATAGCATTAGCATTGGCCTTAGCCATTTCGATCTACAATTTGGCTGCTGCAAGTTCTGTGGCCAGCTTCTCTCGATTGAAAGTTGTTGAACCCAACTGAGATTGGAACTCCTCAATTTTCTTGGCTTGCACCAAGGCATTCTCTTTCAAGCTTCAAAGCTAGTTCTTAACATAGGCCAGTTGAGCTCGGGCAGCTTCCTTCTCTGAGGCCAAGCAGTCCATCTTCTCCTTCTATCCTTCCGCCTCAGCTTTTAGTGCATATGTTTCTTCACAAAGTTGCTTGATCACGTCAAGTTTTTGATGGACCTGCGAGTTCAAACCATTAGCTACGACGCCTGAATCGCTATCACTAACTTCAAAAATTCTTCTTACATGCTCCATCAGTTCGGTGTACTCTTTCTGAGCCATTTCTAGCTCAGCACGGAGACCTCTAGCTTCCTCTTCTCTTTGCTCGCTAAGAAGTTTGAAGGCATCCTTCTCCTCAGCCAGCCCCCAGATCTCGGCTTCATAGCGGCTCAGTTCCCCCTAAAATCAGAGGAAAGCTTCGTGATAAAGCACCGAAGCCTGCAAACATAGAAGGGAAAAGTTACACAAAGGGAGAAAAAACCTAAGTATGAAAATAGGCAGGAGAATCAGGACTTAACCGGTTTAGAGCCTGTTGGGATTCGTTGAAAACACAAGGCGCTCCCATCTCGTCCATCTGGGCTCGGTACTCCTATGTAACCAAACACCGGAGGTAGCTGGCCACCCCTATGGGGGCAGCAAGAACTCGGGCATCCTTTGGGACTGTGATCACAATTGTCTTCTTGCACCCGAGATCGACACTTTCATCCAGGAACTGGTTGGTCAATTTAATACTTCAGGAAGCCTCCCCTAAGCTTTTCTTCGGAACCTCCAAATCACTCAGGCCAGTGAAATCTTCTACCCTAACAAATAAACCACAGAAGAGATCCTCCTCTCTGTGGGCTCCTTCTCTATGACAAGTCTCCGTGTCCTGAGCATCGCGTATCATAGAATCGGAGACTAGAGGAAAAAAGAAGAATCCCCAATCTATATTACCCCAAGTGGGTCCTTTGAGGCATTGCCTCCATCTTGGGGAGTCTCGAGCTCGGTTTCTGCGCTGGAATTCATCGCCTCTTCAGCAGCCTCTTTGCCCTGAGGTAAAACATCTTTGGTCCCTTTTGGCTCAGGGACTTGGGCTGAAGTCTCCTCCTCGACCTCATTGAGCCTAGGTTGAAATGTGTCGACTCCCACTGGCTCTAAAGTTTTTCGAGCCCCCGTTCTAGGCCGTACACGGGCCACCAATTCAAAATCGTCTTCATTCTCTTCTTTTTGTTCACCCTCTCCGGGCTCATCTCGAAGCCTGAGGACTGAGTCTCTTGTTAGAGGGATAACTCTTCCCCTGTGGGTTCGCCTCTTTTTGGGCCTTTGTTTGTCTAACTTCATAGAGCTCGGAGCCTCTCTTCTTTTTCGCTATGTCTTCTACTTCGGAGCAGACGGTTGGGGAAGGTTTTCTTCGTCACCAGATGGGGGCCTCATCGGCAAGTCCTTCCTGAGAGCTGCAAAAGAAGGACAAGTGCAATTGAGAAAAATTTTGGGCAGTGATCAAAGTTGTCGAGTTATACGAAAACTTACCGTGGTTTCGGGCCTCCCATTGAACTTTCGCCAATTCGTGCCATGCGTTCAGCATGTTTCAATTTCGACACTAAGCTTCTGACCCAGTTCTCGAGTTGGGGAATTGCACCCGGCATCCAGGTGATGGCTGCATCAAATAAAATGCCAATAAGAAAGGATGAAAAAGTGAAGGTAATAAGCAGAAGTTAAAAATGGAGTTATATTTACGTCTCATAATGCGTTTCTCCGAAAATGGCAATTTCAGTCGGGATCAGGTCCGAGGTCTTCACTTGAAAAAATTGCGCATCCAGCCCCCATCCTTGTCCTCATCTATGCTCGAGAAAGCTGCTTTGGAGCTCGACGTTGAAGCTTTATTAGCCTCCCCCGATAAAGTAGGGTTCTATATAAGCGTGTGAGATGGTCGAGGATGAAGGGAAGCAAATCGACTTGGCTCACAAAAAAATGGAGCAGTATCACTATCCTCCAGAAGAAGGGGTGAATTTGTCTGAGGGTGACTTCATACTTCTTGCATAAGTCCATGATGATCGGGTCCAAGAGACCCAATGTGAAAGGGTAAGTGTAAACACTTAGAAACCATTTCACATGGGTAGTGATTGACTCCTCAGGTGAGGTCACCACAACGTGCTTGTCAACCAAGTTGCAGTCCTCTTTGACTTGGTCGAGGAGGTCACCGGTGATCGTGCATATGTACCTCAACATTGGCTCGTATCGGCCTGGAATCAAGGGGGTCTTTTCAAGCTTGAAGTCAGAGTTAAGGACGCACCCTCCGGGAATGAATTCTTCAGGGCCTAGGGATTTTACCATGTTTTATGCTCCTTCTTGCTTATGCTTTGGTTATAAATTGTTACAAAATAGTCCCAAAAGGCTCATGTGTGCTTGATTGCAGGTTTGATCGACAAAGTGATGAAATATCAAGGATCGGCTCAAAAAGGAGTGAAATCTGCTCAAGTGTCAAGGACTAGGCAATCTGAAGGAAAGCAGGCCTAGTGCGGACCGCGCAAAGTGGTATGCGGCCGCACTAGGAGATTCAGAGGCAAACTAGTCTTAAGGCAACGTGGCCGCGGTTCAGTTTTAGCGGCCCGCGATGAAGGCTCCGCGACCGCACTACCTTTCTGTGCGGTCAGCGGACAAGAGATTCAGAGAGTTGGAATTATGCCAAGCCCAATCCATGCAGTCTGCGATCGTTATTGTGCGGACCGCGTTAGCTACCTCCGTGGCCGCGGTCCATTCTGTGCGGTCCACGGAGCCCAACTTCAGAGAGATAAATTTTGAATTTCAAGAGCCTTCTACGGTCGCGATCCATTTTGTGCGGCCCGCACTGACCCCGCAGGGGTATTTTGGTCCAATTTTTCCAGCTTAGTATAAATAGAACATTTTACCATTTTTAGGTCATCTGTTATATTCAGAACTGGGCTGCACTCGTAAGAACTCACTTTGTAGCCGTTTTTGGCATCTTAGCTTCAAATTAACAATAGATTCTTGTAATTTAATTTAGCATTTAGTTAATATGTCTTGTTCTTCATCTATTTATTCATTTTCACCTTCAAGCATTAGTAGCTAAACCCATTAGCTAAGGTTGTGGCTCAACCCTAGTGTGGGTAATTGATGGGTGTTGCCATCCAGGGTTAGATTGACTATGGGTGTTTTGCTATTTGGGTTGATTTTATGTTTTAATCTATGAATTGGTAGTTGCAAACACTGATTTGTGCTTTTTGGATTTGACTCTTCTTGAGAAAGAGAGTTTGAATCTCCAAAATTGACCCAACAAGAAATTAGGATGGACTCATGAGAAATGATAGTCCCAATTAATGGGTTAAACCTCGAGAGAGTAATCACCCTACTTGAACCCTAGTTGCTTGATCTGATTTGCCTACCCATTTGGCCTCGAGAGAGTCAATTGGGCAAAATCACTCTCTCTACCGAGAGGTGCGAGAGTGGGTAAAAGTGTACAACGGTTATAGCATAAGCCCCAATTATGTCAATTGAACCTTAGTAACATTTACCCGTCAATTAGCCACCTAAGTGATGCCACGACCCTAGTGCCCTTCTTCCTATTAGATACAACTTTAGCAATCATCTCGTAGCATAATCTAGTTTCAATTAGTAGTTTGATAATAGTAGTTTGTATTTTAAAAACCCAAAAATGAAGAGAAGATCATCTAAGAACACACATGAAACTCTATTCTAAGTAGATACCCGAATTCCTTTCTAGCTCTCTGAGGATTCGATCCCGACCCTCATATCGGGTAAAAGCCATTGCGACCCTCTTCTCCTACTTGTTAGTAGCGTGGAGTTGGTTGCGATCACTTTTTGGCGCCGTTGCTGAGCAGCTTACGGTTTTTGGCTATCTATTTAGTAGATTTGTGTGTTGGTCTTCTTTACTTCTTGTTACTAATTTTGTTTGTGTCGATTACTCAGGTACAAATGGCTCTCAATGCTAATGACCCTCTTGGCAATATGAATACGGGGGAGGAGGTAGATGATCTTGATCAAGAAGAGGTTCCTATTTTACCTCAAGCTCCACGTAGAGGCCGTCAGGTCAATGCAAAGGAAAACAACAATATCACAGGCCCTCCTTCGCCACCGCCAAGAGTGGCTCCAAGAGTCCTCCCAAATCAAGGATATGCGAGTGCCATCGTTCCTCCTCGAATTTAGGCGGGGAACTTTCAAATCACAAATGTCATGTTGACCTTGCTCGAGCAACGAGGGTATTTTACGGGCGCCTCCGATCAAACTGCCTACAAGCACTTGAAGGGGTTCGTAGATACATGCTGGGGTAGCAAGCAAATAAAAGTGTCCGAAGATGCGTTGAGATTGAGGCTTTTCCCATTTTCTCTTTGGGGTAAAGCATTGGATTGGTTAGAAAGGCTCCCCAATCATCCATCACAATGTGGGATGAATTGGCAGACAAGTTTATTTCCAAGTTCTTTTCGCTGAGTCATATGGCGGCGCTTCGGGATGAAATTTTAGCTTTCAAGCAAGAGCCAACAGAACCCTTGCATGAAATATGGGAGAGATTTAGAACAATGGTGAAAGAGTTCCAAAATAATGATATGAAGGATGTGATGATCCAACAAACCTTTTATTGGGGCGTCAATACCACTAATCAATGCATTGTGAACCAATTGGCCGGAGGCAACTTTATGAAGCTTCCTTACAATGAAGCTTGTGATGTTTTAGATAAAATGGCCGACACTTCTTCGGCATGGCAAAGCCGAGAAAATGTGCCCCAAGGTGACCCCACAGTCATCCATTTGCACAAGGAGTTGCATGACCATGGTCAAGCTATTGCCGAGCTCACTACGACTACGAATCAATTGACGAAGGCGCAATTGCAACTAGTCCAAAATCCTCGCCAAGTCAATGCCATGGAAGGAGTGAATATGCTTAAGAGAAGGCAAAGAGGGCAACAAACTCAAGGAAATTGTGATCAATATGATGGTGGTGGTGGTTTTTCAAATGAGTGTTATGATGAGCAAAGCAAAGAGGTTCAATATGTCAATAACTATCAAGGCAATCGAGGAAATTCTTCAAATCAACAATGGCAACCCCAAGGAAATTGGGGCAATCAACAAGGTGGTGGTAATTAGAACAACAACAATCAAGGTGGAAATTGAGGGAACAACAATTCGGGTAACCAAGGGAATAGGAATGGAAATAACAACAACAATTGGAATAACAACAATGGTCAAGGCAGGTGGAGTAACAATGGAAATCAAGGCAACTAGGGCCAAGGATTTCAAAGGCCCCCGGTGTATCAACAACCGAACAATCCGCCTCCGTTCAATCTCAAGCGTCTAGTTCTTCGGGTAATGATATGGGATGAATAGAAATGATGTTCGAACAAATGATGAAGAATAACCAAGACTCCGATGCTCAATTGGCTTCCCACAATACCTCTATTCGGAATTTGGAGGTGCAAATAGGCCAAATCTCTCAATCGTTGAATACTCGACCTAAGGGTGCTCTACCAAGTGATACGGTAGTGAACCTGAAGGGAGGTAACAATTATATGATGGCGGTTACAACAAGAAGTGGGAGAGGCAGTGATGTGCATGCCTCAAAAGAAAATCAAGTTGTTGATGATGATGTTGGGTTCCAAGAAGATGTGAGTCCTTTGATAGTTGAAGATGTGGTTGAGACCAATGTTAAAAATGAAGTGAGGATAGATATTGATGAGGACGAGGTGGAAACACAAGATGTCGTGAACCCGTCTAGGGAACACGTGATTGATATGCCCGAGCTGGTGGTGCCCAAAGCCAAGGCACCTTTGCCTAGGCCACCTCCACCTTATCCTCAATAGTTAGCAAAGAAAAAGGGTGATAACCAATTCAAAAAGTTAATCAAAATGATGAAAATTCTTACAATCAATATGCCTTTGGTGGAGGCACTTGAGCAAATGCCGGGGTATGCAAAGTTTATGAAGGATTTGGTAACGAAAAAGAGGTCGATGGAGTGTGAAACAATTAAGATGACTCATAAAGTGAGTGCTATCGTACTTTCTATGGCCCCGAAACTTTAAGACCCCAGCGCTTTTACTATCCCTTACACTATTGGTAGTGCAGATTTTGCCAAGGCCCTTTATGATTTAGGGGCTAGCATAAATTTGATGCCTTATTCGGTCTTTAAGACTTTGGGAATTGGGCAACCTAGGCCAACCTCAATGAGACTTCAAATGGCGGATCGGTCGATGAAGCGGCCTTTGGGTATAATTGATGACGTACTTATCTGGGTGGACAAATTCATATTTCCGAATGAATTTGTCATATTGGATTATGAAGTGGACTTTGAAGACCCGATCATTCTTGGTAGACCTTTCCTTGCAACGGGGAAGGCATTGGTTGACGTGGAAGCAGGCGAGTTGACTTTCCGTGTGGGGGAGGAGAAGGTTGTTTTCCCTGTTTGCAAATCCATGAGGCAACCAAATGGCACCGAGTTGTGCTCATTTGTGGAAATTATCACAGCTGTGATATTGGATAATAAAAGTTCTATGAGTAATGTTGAAGATCCCCTTGTGGGTGTGCCTCTAAATCGAGATGTCAATGATGATGCAAGTAGAGTAATGTGCATAGATGCTTTACATGCTATGGAATCTTGTAAGCCTAGTAAATTGTCTTTGGATATTGAAAACCGAGAAACTCCACTAACAAAGCCAACAATTGAGGAGTCACCGGTGTTGGAATTGAAACCATTTTCTCCACACCTCAGTCCTTCATCTCGTATGTCCAAAATTCTCTTGGAGAACAATGTGAAGCCTTCTTTGGAGCATGAAATAAGATTAGATGAAGTGATGCGAGAAGTGGTGGCCTACCATGTTTCTAACAATTCTTGGATTTCTCCGTTGTACTGTGTACCGATAAAGGGTGGCGTGACCGTAGTGACAAATTCTCAAAATGAGTGGATTTCTACAAGAATAGTCGCAGGTTGGTAGGGCTACATGGATTATGGAAGATTGAACAAAGTGCCCCGCAAGGATCATTATCCATTGCCATTCATTGACCAAATGCTAGATCGTCTTGGTGGGCATGCTTATTATTGCTTCTTGGAGAGCTTGATGAGAGCCATGTGGTGGCGTTTCTTGATTTGAAGTGATGTGATGGTAACATGTGTCATGTCGCGACGTTAAATCAGGCACTTCTTGGGAGGCAACCTATGTCTTTTTCTTTTTCTTTGATTTTCTTTATAGTTTAGGATTTTTTGGGCTAATTGGTTGCGAGATGTTGCAGGGATTGTGTTGATGCAGTGCAAATCAAGTTGGAAAAAAAAAACAATGAACAGTCTTTGAAGTTGCCAGTACGGCCGTGGTAGACTTTGTGCGGTCCGCACTGGTATGGGCCATGTGAGGTGCTCTCTGAAGTTTGCCACCGCGGTCGCATTCCATTTAGTGCGGACCGCGGAGGTTTCCTTCTCAAGCTTCTTCTGCATAAACCGATAGCGGTCTGCGGTCCGTTTTGTGCGGCCGCGCTGGTAGTTAAGGCTGGGTCCCACTGTTTTCTATAAATAGACCCCAGGAGTCACCATTTACCCTTTTCAAACCCTAAACTCTCAGAGCTCCTTTTTGTTGTTCATCCTTTTTGTTTGACCGTATCTCTTACTTAGTGTGACTAATTGCATTATATATACTCATCTGGTAACATCTCAATCATATCTTTGTGCTTACTTTTAGTTTTTGTTTCATTTACAATAGCTCATAGCTTCTTCTTCCCATTTTTCTCTAGTCGTTAGCTAGGTTGGTATATCTGTTAATTTTTGTGTGCCTAAAGAGTTTTATTAACTGGGTAAATTGAGTAGGGACAAAGTTAGGTGAAAAGTTGAACAAAATTGAAAGAATTAGAAACCCTAACTCAGTGCCTTAACTTAGCACTCTTTGCGGACCGCGGTCACTTTAGTGCGATCCACGATGCCCTGATGCGGTCCGTAGTAGAACTCTATGCGGACCACGGTGCTTATGTTCTGAAAGTTGAATTGTGCCCAGTGCAGCCGCATTGCACTTTGTGCGGTCCACAGTGACCCATCGCAAACGCGATACCAATTTGTGTGGTCCGCAGTGGGGAGATTTAGAGAGGCCTGCCCCAATGCAGACCGCGATGGCTTTTATGCGGTTCGCGATGCCTCTAGTGCAGCCACACAACTTTTTGTGCGGGTCATGGTGCACTGTATCTGCAACATGTTCTGCAACTTTTAGGCTTCTATTCTGCAATTCATTCTTCATCTGTTTCACTGCCTGTTCTTAAACTAACATTGTTAGATGTATGTGCTTGCAGACAATGGTAAAGCAAAGAGGAAAGGGCACCAAACAACCCGGCAGAGGTGACTCCTCCCGGGGAGGCAAAGGCAAGATGATAAAACTCACTCCCCAAGTTCAGGAAAGCATGAAAAAGATAAGGAAGCTAATAAAAGTTGCAGACAAAGCTGCTTCTCATTCTTCGGGGAGTGAGTACGTGCCTTCACAGGATGTTTCTTCTGATTCCATTCTCACACATGTCCTTGACTGGCCTGGAAGGTTTAGACTGACTGATGATACTCCTCTGCCATAACCTACTGTCCAACGGCCAATCAATGTTGTCCATGAGTCATCTGAGGGATCGGCATCTGATAGTGGGGACTACTCCACATCTCCCACAGCTTCTTTGTCTGGGGAGGGTGCAGAAGGAGGCGAGCAGAAGGATCAAGGTGCTAGAGAGGTGCATGGGGGTGGTGAACCTCAGGTTGGGGGTGTTGACCGAACTAGAAATCCCATAGCTTGGGAGGATAGGTCCGTCAGTCAGGTAGCGTTCCACAAGTTTAGGAAATGGTGGCCACTGCGAAAGCTGATTCTTGAGAGGATTTTTATTGAGCGAGACCTTCTACCCCTACACACATATGCATAGACAGTTTCAAACTCGAGTGGGTTGGGCGCATTTTTGGAGTGAATGTGTAAAGGAAAATGAGCACATGGTCAAGGAGTTCTATAGCAATGTGGCACACATCTTGAAGGGCACTAAAGTGACCAAAGTGCAGAACAAATGGTGGTATTTACTGGGAAGGCACTCAATGAATATTTGGGGTTCAATGAAGAAGATGAGACATAATACAATGAAAAATTGGCAATGGGCGAAGAGGTTTGTCTGTGGTTAGCTTCATACATAGCAATCCCGGGTACTGTTCCAGAGTGGTTGCAAGCAGGGACCAAAATATTTCGGAAGACCTTTAACTTTGAGGCTAGGGGTGGTTGACTTTTGTGTGTAGTCGGCTTGACCCCACTACCCATGATCAGACTATTCCATTTGCCCGGGCTGTTCTTGTTGCATCTATTATGGCAGGATATCCGATCAACGTGGGCAATGTTATGTCCCGCGTCATTTCTGCAGTAGGGATTGAGCATGACCGGAACTATCCTTTTCCCAACACCCTCACTATGTATTTCCAGGACCTAGAGGTGGAGAAGAGACCTTTTGATATCAAGGTCAAACCTGTGGCTCCATTTTCGTGGTACAGTTTGAAGGGGCCAGACGACCCCAAGGACAAGAATTACAAGTCGCATGCCTCTGCTCCAACTGGCCAGTCTGAAGAGTCGGTTGCGGTAGACCCCTCCACTGAGCCTGCCTCCACCACCGTTGAGTTGCCTCCGGGACCTTCCACCACTGTTGGTCCTTTTACTTCAGCTGGTTCGGGGATTCCGTCTTCCCGGGCCCATCCTATCACCGCCCACCAGCTGAGTCAGGCACTTCATAGCCTGAACAACTAGATGTCAGCTGCATCATCCAAGTTTTCTACATTGTCTTCTGGTATTACAGCTCAGTCAGCACCACAGCCAACGCAGATTCCACAGTCTATTTAGGACATATTGAAGAAGATCCTGGAGAACCAGAAAAAGATCATCAGTACTCAGGATGCCTTGTTTAAGGCAGTGGATTCACACGACAAGGCTCTGAAAGAGCTTTCCAGGGAGCACAGGAAACTGCGCTGAGCACGGGCTTCCAAGGAGTCCGTGAAGGAGTTGAGAGCAGATGTGGATAGACTGAAGGTAGACCAACTGCCCTTAGACTTATTATTTGAGGACCCAGCTCCAGCAGCAGTTCCAGTAGCAGCCCCAGATACAGTGTTGGTGCAGAGGCCTCCAAAGAAGAGGAGGAAGATCCCTAGTGCGGATGATGCTATCATCCAGTTGACGGACCTAATAGAGGCTTCCTCCAGTCAGCCACAGGAAGCACCTGAGTCACAGCCTGTCCAGGCCCCAGTCCCAGCAGTTGAGCAGCAGGATACTGGGAACCAGTCTGAGGTTCCCGTACATATAGAGGACCTGGGGACCACTGATGATCACATGCAGACGGACATGGCTTAGGGAGTCTTCATATCCTTTGATTACTTTTTGGTGCTTATTTTTGCTTTAGTTGGCATTCGGGACAATGCTAGCTTTTATTTGAGGGGGTGTGCCCTATTTATCCCTGGATGACTGTATATATAGATACTGATTTAGTTTATGCTTTAGCTTATGCTTTCTTTCATTTTCACTTGGTTTGTATATAATCCTACATTTAGCTACTTTCATCGTACTTTTTATCTTTCCTTTGGTCTATATATAAAGTTACATTATTGTATATATTCATCCCCCGTTGTATATTCTAATCCCCTATTGTAAATATTCATTCTATTTTCTATTTTCGTAAAAAAAATTCATTTTTAGCTTCATAGATAGGCTCGTAGCCTTTTGTTTCATTTTTGGCGCTTCCAATAAGCCCTTGGTTTTCTTAATTCCACGGTTCTTTCCAAGTGTGGAGTATTGTGTGAACCGGGTGGCTCTTCCTAATGATAGATGGCGTGATAACCTTCTTAAGGGTTTGAGTCCATTTTTGTTTTCTTTTGTTTTTGGTAGTTTGTAGTTAAGGGTACCTCAAACAAAGCTTCAATTGGGCCTAGCACATTTGCCTTTTATCCCATGGTCAAAGATAAAATGTTGTGTTTAGGATGGTGAAAGTTGTGGCCTTGAGACTCTTGCATTGGCCAATAATCATCAATTGGTTTTTCGGGACCATTTTGTGCTCAAATCGTATCTAAGGTCGTTGTGGGCCCTCGACTCAATGTCTTTAACAATCCCCTAGCGTGTGTGGTGAGAAATCGAATTTGCGAGTCCAAGTCCCGAGCCAATGGTCTAGAACTTGCCCCGAATATTTGTTGAGGCGAAATCCTAAGTGGAAGTTGACTTGAGAAGTGATTATAGGCTCTCCTTGACCCAAAATGACATTTTGAACAAATCCATAGCCTACAAATAATATGATCCCTAGTTAACCCTTTTGAGCCTTAGACCTTCTTCTTTCGAAAACTATGTTACAAGCCTATACTCGTGCTAAAATATACCCTCTCTTGGCACCCGTTCTTTCCTTGAGCACATTGCAAAAATATAAGTTTGGGGGAGAGACGAGGATGACAACAAGTGGTATGAGGCACAAAAAATGAAGAAAAGGAAAGGCAATGAAAAATAAAGGAAAGCAAAAGACAAAAAGAATGCTCAATGTGAAAAAAAAAGAATAAAAAGGGATTCAATAAAAGCAAAGAAAAAGGCATGGAAAGTTGAAAAAGGATAAATGGTTTGAAACACAAAAGAAAGAGTGACAATGTGTCTCTCTAACCCCTTAGAAAGAAGTGAAATGACTCAAAGAGTCAAGAAATTTGTGCCAAATGAATCAAAAAAGTGCTTAAGGGAAGATTGAACCCACTTGAACAAAAACATGTCCTACCCTTACCCAAAAGCCTTCACATTGACTCCACAAAAGCCCTATATGATCTTGAGTTAAATGACGCTTGCATTAGTGGATACTTACATGAGGGTCAAGCATATGGTACTTAGAGCCGGACTTGTGACTTTTTTTTGAGAGGGATGAGAGAACTCCTATTAACCTCGATTTGTGTGTCAATACTCTAAAAGGTGAGGTTGGCTTAGGGAAAGTTGAGGATGTTTGAGTTTGGGTTCCACAGCGACCAAAGTAATTGAGAGAGTTCTTTGTTGTAGTGAGTCAACTCTTGATGCTCTTGTGTCACACTTGATCCGTGGTTTTTCAAAGGCTAAAAGTTGTTAATTATTCATTCGTATTGAGGGCAATTGTTAGTCCCAATTGATGTTTGTTGAGGATACTTTAGGATAACTGAAAATACTTAGATTTTCCCTTAAGGGGTGGGTCTTATTTTGTTTGCTTGAGGACAAGCAAAAGCTTAAGTTTGGGGGAGTTGATAACTAGGGATTTTACCATGTTTTATGATCCTTCTTTCTTATGCTTTGGTTATAAATTATTACAAAATAGTCCCAAAAGGCTCATAAGTGTGCTTGATTGCAGGTTTGATCGATAAAGTGACGAAATGTCAAGGATCAGCTCCAAAAGGAGTGAAATCTGCTCAAGTGTCAAAGACTAGGCAATCTGAAGGAAAGCAGGCCTAGTGCAGGCCTAGTACAGGCCGCGCAAAGTTGTATGCGGTCGCACTAGGAGATTCAGAGAGTTGGCAAACTAGGCTTAAGGCAATGCGGCCGTGGTTCAGTTTTAGCAGCCCACGATGAAGGCTCTGCGGTCGCACTACCTTTCTGTGCGGTCCGCGGACAAGAGATTCAGAGAGCTGGAATTATGCCAAGCCCAAGCCATGCAGTCCGTGGTCGTTATTTTGCAGACCGTGCTAGCTACCTCCGCGGCCGCAGTCCATTCTTTGCGGTCCGTAGATTCCAACTTCAGAGAGCTAAATTTTGAATTTCAAGAGCCTTGTGCTGCCGCAGTCTATTTTGTGTGTCCTGCACTGACCCCGCGGTAGTATTTTTGTCCAGTTTTTCCAACTTAGTATAAATAGAACATTTTACCATTTTTAGGTCATCTGTTATCTTCAGAACTGGGCTACGCTCGTGAGAACTCACTTTGTAGCCATTTTTGGCATCTTAGCTTCAAATTAACAATAGATTCTTGTAATTTCATTTAGCATTTAGTTAATATGTCTTGTTCTTCATCTATTTCTTCATTTTCTCCTTCAAGCATGAGTAGCTAAACCCATTAGCTACGGTTGTGGCTCAACCCTAGTGTGGGTAATTGATGTGTGTCGCTATCTAGGGTTAGATTGACTATGGGTGTTTGCTATTTGGGTTGATTTTATGTTTTAATCTATGAATTGGTGGTTGTAAACACTAATTTGTGCTTTGTGGATTTGACTCTTCTTGAGAAAGAGAGTTTGAATCTCCAAAATTGACTTAACAAGGAATTGGGATGGACTCATGAGAAATGATAGTCCCAATTAACGGGTTAAACCTCGAGAGAGAAATCACTCTACTTGAACCCTAGTTGCTTGATCTGATTTGCCTACCCATTTAGCCTCGAGAGAGTCAATTGGGCAAAATCACTCTCTCTACCGAGAGGTGCGAGAGTGGGTAAAATTATGCAACGGTTATAGCATAAGCCCCAATTATGTCAATCGAACCTTAGTAACATTTACCCGTCTAGCCACCTAGGTGATGTCACGACCCTAGTGCCCTTCTTCCCATTAGATACAACTTTAGCAATCATCTTGTAGCATAATCTAGTTTCAATTAGTAGTTTGATAATAGTAGTTTGTAGTTTAAAAACCCAAAAATGAAGAGAAGATCATCTAAGAACACATACGCAACTCTATTCTAAGTAGATACCCGAATTCCCTTCTAGCTCTCTGAGGATTCGATCCCGGCCCTCATATCGGGTAAAAGCTATTGCGACCCTCTTCTCCTACTTGTTAGTTGCGTGGAGTTGGTTGCGATCATCCGCCGCTGGTTGCTAGTCGGTCGGCTAAGACGAAAAAGCTTTTTCTTTCTACGGAATGTTTTTAGATGTTTTGGCCATTTTGTTTTTGTGAACAGGGGAGAACGGAGATTGGGATATTTGGTTTTTGGGGAAAACGAATGAAGAAACTCAAAATCTTGAAGGTAAAATGTTCTGTAGATGGCAGAGGAATATGAAGATTGAAAGTAAAGTTTGGGCAAGAAAGGGAAGATACATGTATAGGTTGAAGAGGACGGTTCAGAACCGATAGTGGCTGACAATAAGTGTCAGGCATTAAATACCTCGACATCTGAATCGACGGGATGTTTCGGTCACCTATGTCGCTTACGTCACGATGCTTACATCATGAAGAACCGAGGGTAAATTCGAAGACTCAATTTGTTTCTTATTATTGCACTCCAAAAAACCAGGGGACTATTTGTATACAATCAAAATCGGGCTTGCCTAATTTTGTACGACTAACCCGAATCGGGACGGAAGATCAAGGCCCGACCTCGGTTATATCGGAACATGGTACGGAGATTGATTGGTAAGCTCATGGATTGATGGCCGATCAAGATCGAGGTCGATCGTGATTGAGACCGAAGTGAGAAAGAAACCGATCAAGATCGAAGGAGGCTTGCCACGTCGAATAGCAGAAAGACGAGATATTCGTGATCGAGCGAGGATCGTGGCGAAAATTTCAGCATGTATCGAGTCAGGATCAGATATTTAGTCTATCATGGGATTTACTTCTGTAATTAGAATTATACCATAAATAGGATTCATCTATTATATAAAGAGGGTCTTAACCATTTTGTAAACAATATACATTCACGCATAACAAAGCAATATAATATATTTTCTCTTGCAAGCTCTATTGTTCAAGTTCATATTTTTCAATAAGCATACTCAGTTGGTTCGAGGGCAGTCCAGCTTGAGGGCCATAGTTGTTCGTCACATTTATTTGCTTTATTTTACTGTTAATTCCTAGCATTAATTCTTATATGTATCAGTTTGTGTCAAGTGAAATCGCATATCCTTAAAATCACTTATAAGTTTAACTGTTATCTGATTTTAAGGGTAAACAAGGTGTTAATGCAAAACCTCGAAGATCCATTGGGTGTTAGTATTTATTTATAGAAATTTTACCTCTTATAGCAAAGGTTGATATCTTAATTATTATAAATAAACACCCTATTAAAAAATTATCTCATATAGCTACCTTTTAATTTTTATAGCAAAATATCTATTTATGGTCACTTCCTACCTTTAAGCCATTAAATACGTTGTGTATTATTTTTCTCTCCCCCCCCCCCCTCCTCCTTTCTCTTTCCTCTTTCTTCTCTTTTTTCCCCGGTTTTTTCCTCCCCTACTTTTAGAAACCCTAGCATGGTTGTGTTCCACCAACGATAGATCCGGCCGGCGACCACTTCCCCCCTTCCTTGTTGTGTCACCCCTAACCCCCTCCTCTGGCCGGCGATACCTTCTTCTTTTTCTGAAGTGATGATTACATTAGAAAACCTTTTGGTTTCCAAACGTGAAGATCTAAAATAGTTGAAGTTGAAAAACTCTAAGATCCAACATCTTTCACGCCATTTTGAATGGAAAGTAGAGAAGTGATTTTTTTGCTTAACTACTCGTTATTCAAAATTCACGGTCCAACTAATTCAAATTCATTCTACGAGATTATAAGAAGAAGATTTCGACAAGGTGAAGGAATGCGAAAATAAAACGGCAAAAGAAAAAAAAGTAGTTGCTTTGCCTTGAAGAGTCTGTTATCTTTTTTCATTGTATTTCAATGTATCTTGTTGTATTCCATGTATTTTATTGTATTCACTATTTTTTTTCATTGTATTTCAATGTATCTCGATGTATTCCATGTATTTCATTGTATTCACTGTCTCGATGTATTCCACGAATGTATTCATATATTTTTTTAATTAATATAATTTATGTATTTAGATGTACATATGTATTCAAATGTATCAACAATATGTATTCATATATTTTTGCACTATAAATGACATGTTATATTTCATGTATTCAATGTATTTTGATGTATTTAACAGTATTCCATGTAATTATATAATTTCAATATATAAATCTATTTGTAAAGATACCACTAAAAAATATTTTAGTACAGATACCACTAAACAAAGAAATGATGGATTGAATCTCAGAAGATTGCTCTGTTTTTTAGGGTATTTTTCGGTTGAAAATCTTTTCTATAACTGAAAATACAAATTTTGTGTCATAATTAAATTTGTTGAGTTATATTAGGAGTCTATCGTGTTAATTGATTCAGTTACCATTTTTAAACAGCTGAAGACTTTTTTTCGCAAATTTCGTTACTGTATTCACGAATACAGCTCGCGAAGACAGTCGAATACATTCTCTGCTTAGCTGGACTTCCCTGTTTTCCGCCGAGTTTTGCTATTGTATTCATGAATACAATAGTAAAAATACATTGAATATAGTCTATAATAATCGAAAACATAGTAAATGATAACTATAGCAAGCTAATAATCACTAAAACATAGTGATTTCTAAAAATCTCTCTTTATTTATTAGCCGACCTATATAGGTATAGTAAGGACCGAGACGCATCTCCATTTTTTATTATCTTCGTTCTTTAATCAACTTACTGTCATGATACTGTCCTATTTAAATGTGAAAAGATAGATATTGCTATTTAAGTCTGTCCATCTCCATTTTTTCTAAGAAAACAGGAAGTGTATTTGTATCTTATGATGAAGTGATTTAGTAAACATTGTTATTTTTTCATCCTAAGAAAAGTAGACATAGTTGCATTTAACTACTTCTAACTGTACACTTGAACACTTAATTAAGTTACTCCACTAACTAACTACTAACTAGAGGTCTAACAACTAACCACAGTTATAATGAGCTAACTAACTATAGTTACTCCAATATAGAGCCAAAAATGCTTGATAATTTTCTTTTCTTATGCCTAAACCCTCATAAACAAAGTTACCTAATATCTGAGTTGAATGTTGATGTGAAGACACACCCGGCAAAACTCAAACAGTCAAAGACGTACCTGATTAAAAAAATAACAATAATAATATTGACCCTAAAAACCACAGAAATAGAAGTCCTGAGTATAATAATAAGTTCACTTTAAAACAGTACAAGGTGTCTAGCCCTCAATGTGATGATCATGACTCATGCTTAAAGGGGCAAGACTAACAAATGCAACAACTTCCCCAGATATCACCAGTCTGGAATTAAAACTTTTAGTACTATGCCATCTGCACAAGATCCAAGAGCCCTTTCACCTTGGCTTTCCGTGGACGAACTTGATGAGAAGTTGTTAAAATCACCTGTCTGGAATTAAAACTTTTAGTACTATGCCATCTGCACACGATCCAAGAGCCCTTTCACCTTGGCTTCCCTGGACGAACTTGATGAGAAGTTGTTAATCACCTGTCCGCATCTGAAGAATATTGATCCATTCCGTCCAGAAATGTGATAAGCATTCCATAGTCAAAGTCAGAACATTCGCCTCAAAAGTCAAGAATGCTAATACTGGATTCACACCCCAGCTGTATTTTACTCCAATGAGTCCAGAGTTATCCTCCCTTTCAAGTTGTAATCTTTCTTTGATTAGTCAATTTCAAGTTGGCATGGAAGGATAAGATCGAACATGGATTTCAATGCGATAGGACAACCGGAGAGCTTTTATGGTCGATTTCCACAGAGCTCCTGAAATCGCATCAAACTGCAATGAAGAGCATAAGTTAAATTCTGATCATTAACAGTTCTCCCCGTCCTTCCTTCCCTGAAGAAGGCTTACCCAGTGCACGAAGTACCGCCAGGCTAGTGCCAGGGTAAGAGGTGAATGGGCTTATACCGTACACAGCCTTTTCCTTGCATTTATGCATAAAGGCTGTTGCCACACCTACCCTTTGGTCACTAAGGGAGCAACTTCACTGTTGCACCAATGCTTTCCCCCACCCCCTCAAATAAATAAATAAAAGTATCTTTTTCAATAATCAACAAGCAATACATGAAGAATGAATTCTTAAACTATCAACATCATTTACATCAATAGCAAAAATGTGTTACAGTTTTGGAAATGCATGAATAAAAAACAGCTGACGAACACAAACATGATGAATGAGCTAGTAATCCTTGAAAAATTGGCTTGAATGTTAAAAGGATGACAATGCAACTTGCTACTTCAATTTTTAAAAATATCCTCATCAATATTTTGATACTTATTTCTAAAATGCACAAAATCAAAAGGCAATGTAGATCATGAAAAGCAGCCCCCCCCCCCCCCAAAAAAAAAGAAAAGCGAATTGAGCATAAAAAATATATATAAAAAAAAAAAAATAAGTGGGAGGGGGAAGAATAGTGAGGGTTTAACAGTCCAAAGTGACATTTAAGGTATGACCCGCCCACAAAGTTTGTCTGAGAGACAATATGGTGCATAGTAACCAAGAATGAGAAATTAGGCGATTAAAAGTAAGTTAAATAAAGGTAATAAGTATGAAATCCTGCAATAAGAAAATCAAGAGAAGAAATTTATCATCTGCCTCCAGATGATGAAGAAAGATAAAGTCCAGGTAGACTAACAAAATGTTCAAAGCAAATCCATGGATTAACTAAAACTTCTAAGGAAATTAAAACCCATTTCAGACAAGTTAGATGGTATCGATCGAAAAGTTGTTTGCAAACTCAGTTTTTGCATGTTCTCCAAATGCAATTCCAACTTCGCAGTAAGGATTCTAAAGAACGAGACAGATATTTTGTAAGTTTCTAGGAGGTAAAACTCTTCAAAACTATCAGGAGACATGTAAAATGCTACCCAAAGGCTCAAAAAATTACATTAAACCAATTTGTCTTTACAAATTCATGCGCAGTTGAACAATTAACTACATAAGCATGATTTGAGCAAAATAGATTTGGAGCAACTGCCCAATTAAGCTTAAATATCAAAGTAAGAATTGCTTAACCTAACTGTGAAGAACATCCAATAAGCCAATCAAAACATCAAGCAAAGGCTTCACTTTAAACAAATTACAGCATATTATAAGATCTCCTATTACGAGGAACAGAAAAGTGAACTTGGGGTGGAAATAATAAATATATTATGGAGTTTGCTTAGTGCAAGGATACTATCCCAAGAATACAATAGAAACCAATGAGGAAGTACAGAAATATGTCAAACAAACGTACCGACGTAGTAGCACTTGTGGATTATAAGGAAACAGGTTCTTTAGGTGAAGGCTTTCAATAGATACTTTAAGTGAAAAAAGACAGTTCCTTGCACACTCAAATGGTGATATCTGAGTTACATAATCCTCATCGCAACATCCATGGGCTTTTTTGCTTTTGCTTTCAAGTGGTAAACTAACTCCACTAACAAAACTTGGCACAGCTGATATCTCTCCCTTAGAGCTATAATCATCTGCTGAAAACTTTTTTCTCTTTCTGCTTCGACCTTTTCCGCTCCATGAAAATTCCACAAATATGGTCCATGAGTCACATACCTTACGCAGGCACCTATGAGGACACAGGTAGAAATTATATGGAAAACATCAGACAGGGATAAATCAACATATTTCGTTTAGGAGGGGCTAATGTTGCTCCAATTCTCTGATTTTGAATATGCTAGTTAGATTTGGAGCAATCACCGAAAGAAATGAATATGCAATGTAAATGAACATGTGGTTATGTTTTGGTTTTTAGGATATATTAGGAAAAGAAAAATTAATTCATAAGACGATTTAAGGAACTTTTGCAAGATAAAAAAGATGATGTTTTTACATAGAGCTTACAACTCTTGTAATTTTTGAATATGCTACATGGTACAGCTGGAACTCCTTACATAGACTAAATTAGTGCAGATCCTATATCAGATCGTTTTACGTTCATCATACTTGAAAATTGGGAGAAAAAGACGGGTTGCAAATTTGGGACTATTATGCTTTACCATATGAAGGTTGTGCCTGTCAAAACACCATAAGTGGTACGCATATGTGATCCACTTACAGATCTTATAGCCATGTCCAAAGACTAGAGACGAAAATAAAAATGTAGAGTCTGGTACTTACCTCAAAAGATATTCAGCAGAGCTAGCTCCTGTGTCTTTTGAGATAAGATAATCAAGAAGAACTTGATGATCATAGTGTATCTGTAAGCAAGGTAACACTCAGCATGGGTAAATACTAGTATTTCATCTTGACATCAGAAGGAGAGCAACCAACGAAGTGGACAAGGGAATGTTACGAACTTACTCCAGCCAGGAATAGGTGAAAGAAATGTATTGGGTGAAAAAGGTGTGAAATCAGAGAAAACTCTCTCACTTCAACAGCTGAGAAAGCCGCTTCATCAATAAACCTACATACAACAAGAAGCACTAAAAGAACTTGCATATACTACTTCACATCATCTCTAGAATTAAGTAATATACGTGCAACTCACTTTTGTTCAGAGTAAAATGGCAAGCAAAACATTTGCAAGAGCATTTCAAATAGTATATCATCCTACAATTTAACAGTAAAGGAAAGTCAGAAAAGTGAAGCCGGTTGGAATACTTTATCATAAAAGAACAGCAAGCGAGTTTTGCGTCACAAACCACTTCTGAGATGCAAAATCAGCCAATCAAATCAACCAAATATGAAGCTTTAGCTGAGCTCTATATATATAGTAGGAGGTATACTAAAACCTAGAAACAAGCTAGAAACCATTTGAAGTAGGCAATCCTCAGCCATTGGAAGTCCAATGATAACAGATGAATCTCTAACGCTTAGACAACAAACCTATGCAAATGACGGATTTGAGCCGGTGCTAATCAGTGAGGAATAAACATAAAAATCTCACATTCTAAGGATTAGTTCTCCAGATTTAGTCAAGTGATTCCTCCAAAATTGCCGAGGAAAGATTTAACAGAAAGGGGAAAAGAGGGACAGAAAAAACAGATGCAGAGTTCTAATGCAACTGCATATACAAGGTTTTGTACCTCACTCTTGGTCGATTATAGCACCACAGGGAGCATTTAAACACTCTATATGAGTTTCCTGGTAACTAGCTAATATTAGTTCCGCTGCTCTTATTGTTCCCTAGCTTATCTCATACCGTCAGTCAGTTCCAAAACTTATCAAACCTTGAAGATCAGATATAATTATGAAGCTGCAATTCAGCCATTTTATTTAGAGGACCCAAAAAAATGAACAAGTTAAGACAAAACAGTCATTGTGAGCAAGAGCACAAACCTCTTGCATATATAGCTGCAAGAAGGATGAGACGAAGTCCATGCATTTCTCAGAGTAAATATCATGGTCAGCAAAACTATCACCAGGGAGAAGCTCTTTGAGCCACTTGTGGAGCTCTAGCAAAGCTTTTCTGCTGCAACACTTGGGATTCAGATCAAAGCTTGAGCAAGACTTAAGATTTTTACAAGCATAATGTTGATCAGTCGTTTCTTTCATGTTCAGCAAACTAGAGGAACATTTGAGGAAAAAGAAAATAGCCAGCCTTTGCAAATGCTTTGATGAAATGCATTTCTTCCCCATATCAAATGCCATTACCCCAAATGGAGAACCTTCGAGATATTTATCTAGACCAAACTCCTGCCCATCCATAGGTTGCAATAATACATCTTGAAAGTAAGTGTGGATAAGATCCAACCACGATACTACAATTGAGGGGTCCAAATGGATTTGGTTACTTAGTCGAATCATGAGTATCTGGAAAAATGAATAGTTATTGCAACCACAAACTCAACTCAGTTAAATGATGCCATTGGTGGATGTCCAAACAAAAATTTAAATATTCTTATCACACTACTGTAAACAACATAAAACGATTACACTGGAGCATATATCTACTCGGAATAGAAGAGATTATTATTACAGCAAAAGCAAAAAACAGGAACGCCTCATCACATCCACCTAATTGTAACACTTTAGATTAAACTATAGCATTTAGCATATTAAACTTTCTCCATCCGACTTATTTTCCTATGATAGATCAAGTGTTATTGGATTCAGGGCACCAAGGGGTGTTATGCATGTACAAACGCAACATCTAAGAGCGTAAATCCTTCAATAAATTAGATAAAGCACAAGTAGATGTGAGATCTAGAGAACCTCTAGGTCAACATAACCCCCTAATTTGCCTCAATAGACAAATTATTTAGTATTAGAAAGAATAGGCTTCCCCAATCAAATTTGGGATCGAGGCATAGTTGATTGATCCAGATAGACAACAACAACAACAACATCATACCTAGTATTATCCCACATCGTGGGATCTGGGGAGGGTAGTGTGTACGCACACCTTACCCCTACCTTGTGAAGGTAGAGAGGCTATTTCCAATAGACCTTCAACTCAGGAAAACATAAGCACCATATTAATTAAAAGATAGACAAGAGGGACAACACCAAAAAGCCATGTAAAAGCAGCATAAAAACAACACGATAATAAGATGATCAAAATGAAAGAAAACGACCGATAATTATAGAAACCTACTACCAACAGAATGCGAGAGTGCGTACTAATACTACTGGTATGAAAAATCTACCACCTACCCTACTACCCTAATCCTCGACCTCTACACCTTCCTATCAAAGGACATGTCCTCGTTCAGCTGAAGCTGCGGCATGTCTTGCCTAATCACCTCTCTTCACATCTTCTTCGGCCTACCTCTACCTCTTTGTAGGCCCTCCAATATCAACCTCTCACACCTCCTCACCGGGGCATCTGTGCTCCTCCTCCTCAATTGGTGTGGCCACCATTGAGCACAGGATGCCTAATCACCTCTCCCCGCATCTATCTTGATCCAGATAGATGCTAAATAAAAAAAAATTCACACCAAAATTGTTTGAGAAAACTAGAGAGCGACTTTTTAATCTTCCACAATGCCCTTATAATATTCTGTTAGTTACTTTCATATACACAAAATGGGTATAAAGGGCCATATGGAGACTTCTTCCTGCCTTTGCTTGAACATTTGATGAACCAACTCTCAGGAGCAATTAAAATCAACAATAATTGCCCGCCTAACAAAGAAAAGAGAGCAAATAGCGTTACCAGATTCCACTAGTTCACAAAAGCACTTCACCCTGCCACTCGCATTAGATGCAAAGACTAACAATTGAATTTCCTACCTTCTTGTTAAGAAGGTAATGAAATACGTCAAAAAATTTGTATTAAGAAAAAAAAATCCTACCTTCTTCCAGAAAGGATCAGTAAGAGAGGCATATTCAGCATGTCATAAGGTTTTGTGATCATAAAACCCTGATTAGCATGTCATTCAAATAAGTTGTATGTTGATTACATTTATCACTTCTTAAAACCAAAAATTTAGGTACTACCATCAACTGCCTACACTGCCAACTTTTATGAAACACTGGCTGAGGGAAGATATCAGCTCAGGATATACCTTGCCTGTCCCCATAAGAATGTTTTACACTTCATCGCAAATTATGCTTATTTGGTAAGAGTACACCGTAGGTAGTATAAAGCATAAAGAACAACAGCACATTGAAAAAGCGAAGTCAGTACCTAAACCGCGTCTCAACTGGTGGGAAAAAGCAACGATAATTCGATAAGCTCCAATATAAAGCATAACAAGAAAAAAAAAAAAAAAAATAAA
>MU774125.1:0-42431 GCA_026770625.1 Nicotiana glauca
TAAAGGGGTAATTTGGACAAGTTAATAAGGCTGTCACATGCCCTGTACAGGCCTGCTCAAGTGGCCTGTTAAAAGACCATTAGTTTAAGCTGAGTAGGGTGGCAGAACCTCAGGGGATGGGTTTAAAAGAATAGAATAACCCTCCCCCATCCCTCCTGATCAGATAAACAAACATAATGGGGAACAATGTTTTCCATTAAGAAATGCCTCTTAGGCGTGGGAATGCAAGGGGTATGGGCAGGTTTTTTAAATCTGCAGAGCTTAGAGGCTCTCTTCTGCCTATATATAGGTCCTCTTAAGACTTGGGAGAAGGAGGGAAAAAGAGAAAAAAAGCTCCAGAAAGATAGAAAGAGGACATGTTGGATTTTCAACTGATAAAGCTGGAAGTTTCTGCCTAAAGAGCTGGAGAGATATTGAGTGACATTAGAGCTGGCTTTAAATCTTAGAAAGCTAAGTGAGTTGAGAGTTAAGTACTTTAAGGTTTTAGTTTGTTTGTAGTTGTTCACAAGCGGAAACATTGCTTGTCTTGCACTTGTCTCATTTTTGATTTAATTGAGAGTGCATCTTGGGTGTTACTGGGCTTTCAGTTGGGTTTTTCCTGGTGTTGCTGTCTGGTTTTCCTGGAATTGCTATTGGTTGTCTTAAGTTCCCTTTTGGTTAATCTATTCCTGGGATTTCAATCTGCTACTGGGAATTGCTATTGTTTCACCGGTTGCTCTAGTTGTTGCTGGAATCTGTGTTGCTGTATTGTTGTGCTGTGTTTGTGCTACTCCACTACTGATCTTCATCTCTTTCTTTGCTTTTCCCAACTAGTAGGTACACATCTGTTATATTGGTACACAATGTAGCTGAAGTTCGAAGCATGAATAAAAATGAAGCCTTAAAGCTTGAAGTCACTTAGTCATATTTTCATATTCTAAGTTGTATATATGTTAGTTATTAGCTCATTAGAATCATGTGAGTAGTTTGTAATGTATAAATAAATACTGATCGGTAGTAGTCTAAGTTTGCAGATTCATTCCCATGTATGCTAGTTAAAAAAAAACCAATGATGTAGTATCCATATACTGCCATCGCTAGTTTGTTTCATTTATAGCCTATTTAAAATGCATATCAAGTTTTAAAGATTAAGTAATCAGTAGTTCATGCTCTTTAGTTAACCATTTGTTCATTTAGCCTCATAAAAAACAGGTTTCCTTAGCATCGATCTCATTTCTGCCATATGGTAAATTTAGAACGTGGGTAGTACCATGTAGTTGGGCTCAAATCAGAGTAAGATGGCCCAGGCCCAATTTTGCATCATTCACGCTGGGCCTGGGCCTGTAAATGTTAAACGGAGGCCCATTTTGTTCATTTTAAACTTTAACAAGTCACGTTCACAACTTAACTATAATAACTCTAGCATGAAAATAATATAGGATGTTGTTTCTTCTTTTCATTTTTAGAGATGTAGCGAAATAGAAAACGTAGTCACTTTAGGATATCCTTTTAAAATGAAATAAGGCATGCCTCGCCCAAAATAAATTACAAATCGCGGGGCCCTCAATTAAAAGGACATAATAAGCGAATAGACTTCGAAATCGGCCGTTTAATGAATTTCACGGTCTTTTTCCAAAATAACAACACGTTAGTCTCTTTAGGACGCGCCTTAATCAATTTTACCTTCCTAAGCTCGGGTGCACATTTATATGACCCAAATCCAAATCTCAACGGAGTCGGAATGTATTAACAACCACGGGTGCATTGATTGCGACGTGGTTCGAGATGCATTTTTACGACATTGCAATTCTATTAAAATAATAATAAAAGCGGTTTGAAGTTAATAAAAGCACATAAGTTATAATATGTTTTAAAATCAGATATTTAGCCATTACAACAATTTAAGCGACCGTGCTAGAACCATGGGACCCGAGGGTGCCTAACACCTTCCCTCGGGTCAACATAATTCCTTACTTAGAATTTCTGGTTCGCAGACTTCATTCGGAAAGTCGAAAATTTCCTCGATTCTGGATTCAAAATAACCGGTGACTTGGGACACCAAAAGCCAAACCTTTCCCAAGTGGAGACTCTGAAATAAATAAATAATCCCATTTCGAATATTGTCACTTTAAATGGAAAAACTCCCCTTGTACATTTTATTCTTCGGGGTAGGGTGCGCAAAAAGGAGGTGTGACACTCACCCCCTCCACCATTAGACCATGGTTGTTAGAATTTTCGAGGACTGACCTCGATGGTTTTCTTTCAGATCTTCTCGTATGTATGGTTCTATGACCTCTCCGGCCTTGCTCCGACGTATCCAAAGCATTAGTAACTCATCTAACTCAAGATCGGACTTTCTTCCAAGCCTTTCTCATTTCTAGGGTTTCTCCGAAACCCTAAGCTATTCGAGGTTTTTCTCTATTTGTTTTCTTAGATCTATGCTATATCTATGTTCTATTGGACTTTTAAAGTGTTTTCCCCAGTTTTTTATTTCAAAATTGCTTCTCTTCGATTTAAGGGTTTCAAAACGTCTTTTTGATTCTTCCTTTTTCTTTTCTTTATGTGTGTTTTCATATACTATGTTCTACCACGCATGTGTTGTTCTTCTGCTTTTCTTTCTACTATACATTACTCTTCCGTACTTTGTATTCTACTGTGTCTCTAGATTAAGCTCGCATGTTAATCTTTGTTATGTTTTCCTAGATGTTCTTTGCTATACTTTTTAGTATTCTTCTACTGTATGTGTTTCCTGTTGAGTTCTTAAAATTTGTTTGCTTTACTGGACTTTGTTCGAGTTCTTGCTAAACATGTTTCATCTACCGTTTCTTAAGTTTATATCACCCTTTTTCTCTTCTGAACTTGCTTAAGTTCCGAGCTTCTCTTCAAACATGTTATTTATGCTTTTAAATCAACCTTTTCACTCTGTTGCTTCAAACATGCAATTGTATCTATGTGTTTCCTCATGAGGCTCTGAAACTGACCTCTGAGTCTGTTTCAATGGCTTGCCTTCTCATCTCTGTGTCTGATTCGAGTTTGTTTTTTAGAAATCCACTAGGCAGTGCCTAGGACTAGTATTTTGTATATATAAAAATCAAAAAACAAATACAGTGTTAGGAGGTCTTACATAATGAAAGAGATAGACTTTGACGAAAACATTCCTCCTATTACCAATATTAAGTAGTGCACTCAATATTGATATCACATATGATCTAATGTTAAAATTGAATAAAAAACTAGCCCTACAAAATAACAGTACACTTTTGCAGATTTAGCCCAAGCAAAATGCTGTGTGCATATTTCACTAAGGTTGCGAAAATAGCCCATTTCCATGACGAATTCTGTCTAACTCCTCTGATTGTTATAATATTTAGCTGCCCAGTGGTACCCAATCCATTTCAATGTCCAGTCGTGATTATATGTTGCCAACACTGCCCAGATCCATGATTGTATGAAGTATATACATTTCCTTCTGTTGTGTACATCTCCTATAATTCTAGCTGAGAAATGCTTCCCCCTCCACAATCTAATGCCTGTTCTCTTATGCCCCTTCCAGATATGATCCTTCATGAAATATAGCCTACACACTCAAATGAGACAATGCATTGTCCAATGAGCCAAGTTGTTGTATTTCTCCTCTCTTTTGGAGTCCTCCCTTTGATGTTTATCTGTGTCCCTTACTCGACATTGATCCTGAGCAGTGCCATATCGTTGCCAAGTGAATGTGTTAGCCCAACATCTGCCTAATATATCCGCAGATACCTAAACAGAAGGTCATGCTAGCTTTGCAGCCATTCCTGCTATGTTGATTTTGTTTCCATTTACATGTATTGTCCTTCTTCTTATTTCTCTTTTCCTTGCATCCTGTGGTTGCCTTTTCTGAGTATTATGTTGCTGCTCCGATGATTTGTATACTATGTACTCCAACATTCTCAAAATCCATTGCCAAGCATAGCACTTGAAGCAACATTTTCTCCAAAGTTGCTTTATTATGCTTGTGCATCTCACCTTTCCTTCCTCAAGGGAATAAGCACATCGTGCTAATACCAACAATAAAGGTCGTAATAAGTAACAAGGCATGAGTACAGTAACTTTTCATGCAAAAAAGAAAACAAGGTTAGTGATAAAATTGATCAACACCTTCTCCTCCAACATGATTTGAAAATGTTGATCCTGCTCTTGGCCATTCTTTCCAACCATTCTCCTTTCCTTTTCCTGTATCACCTCTTCTTCATAACTCATCATTTCTTTTCCTTTCCTTTCCATATATGTATCCCACTTATGCCAGGTTTACCATGTCAATTCCTCAACTATATTCTCCTTGATTTTTCCTACCCGTGTAACACAGTTGTTTTTGCTCCTAAATCTCATCCCTTTAATGCTCTTATCATGTTGTATTGTACCCAGATTTGCCTGACTCCCTGTATCCCATGTGACTCCAACACCTACCCCCGCACCTCTTATTGTATGATGCCCATTTTGTCTGAGCATCAAACCAACTCTAGTTGTTTTGCAGTGCCCATACGTCCTGCTGCTGCAAACAGAGCTGTGCAGCAGAGTGCCCTGCATCACCTGCAACTCTATGCTACCCCCTGGTTTCCTTTCTCCATCTTGACTCTCCCTCAATGATATTTTGTCATTCCTCCCTTTTGCTGCATCTAATAAACTCTGCTGCCCAATTCACTTAAATTTTCTGAGCAGCCTTCCTTTGTAGTTTCTCTTTGTGTTTAGCTACAGCTGTAGTTGAATTAGCTCTCTCTTTTCTTTGGCTGCCTGTATATTGATTTTTCTCCTTGCTAAGCCAATGCCTTCCTTTAGTGTCCTTCCAGTGGATTGAATGCATAGCATTGATACGACCACCTGGAATTCTACTATAGAGTAAGACATTAGCACACATATAGTTACTGCAAAACAAAAAATAATGTTAGTGAAGACCTGTATTACCATACTCTCCTCAACAGTGATTTGAGTATGATAATAGCCCTGAAGCTCAATTCTGCTTTTCTTGATCCCTTCTACTGCATCCTTTAGGTCCTTAATACCTTCACTCTGATATATGGGCATTGTGATTTGTCTTCATTCACTATCCTCCTACTTTGAGTGTCCAGATCCCTAAAATGATATGCTTCAATAGGGCCAACATCCAATGCATAATTTGCTAGGTGATCTGCCAGCTTGTTCCCTTCTCTGAAAACATGTGATATTGTGAAGTTGCATCTCTCTTTCAATCTCCTTATTTCCTCCATTTGTTCAACAATGCTCCATGGTGGCTTCCATAGGCCATCTACTATATTTTTCAGTAGCAAAGAGTCTGTTTGGAGCCATATGTTAGAGTAGTTCATTGCCCTGTATATCCTCAATGCCTCCAGCGTTACATCAGCTTCAGCTTCATTGTTTGAACCCTCATTAATTTCCCTTCCTGCAGCATACTGAACATCCACATATTCATCTCTCAAGCATACCCCAATTGCACTTTTCCCCGGATTGCCTCTAGATGCACCATCTATATTGGCTTTAATCCATCCTTCCAAAGGGAACTCCCAAATCACTTTCTCAAATTTCAGCTTTGGAGTGTAATTTTCAAGCATCAATAACATGTCCTGCCATTTATGAGGAACTTGCAGACCAGGTTTTCTCAGCTTTATTAGTGATTGTATTGTGTTAGATACCTGATAAATAACCCTGCTAACAGATACATCATATCCTTATTTTAAGCTATTTCTCCTTTTCCATAATTCCCAAACAATACACGATGGTAAATCTTGCATTATTGGGTTAATTCTGGGCAGTACAGGTGCTGTCCAACACTTTGTTATTGCCTGATGCAAACTTAATCCTTCTATTGCTATTCCCGCCCTGCTTAGGAAAAATTTCCACACTGTCCTAGCTGCGTTTGATGTATAGAATAGGTGTGTCAGTGTTTCTTCCTTTGGTTCTGTAACACTCCCCAAATTTATAAAAGTTTCAAGATACACTAATTATAGAATTAAACTATTATTATTATTTTTTTCTTGCCTATAGTGAATATATATATATATATATAGACACACACACACTTAAATAATTGGATATACAATTAGGAAAATATTAATAATTTTAATATTATTAATTATTAAAAGTGAATTAATTACTAGTTAAGTCAAAAAAAGAAAAAGGGGGAAAACAAATAAAATAATAAAATAATAGAACAAAAAGAAGCAAAAGGCTTAAAGCCTTATAATGAGAAGGACAGCATAAGCTTTTTTTTCGACCAAACAAAACAAGAAAAAAAGAGGCGGAGGACACAAATACACAGACGCATCGGCTCGAAGCAGAGGCAGCCGGAAATTGCTCGAAAATCCTAGGGTTCTTTACAAACCACTAATCCTTGAACTCTGGTATATAAAATTCCCTATTAATAATTATTCTACCGTGGTAATAGGTAAGGATTGAATAGTTAATCCCTTATTCCTCTATATCAACAATAAATTTCATATTTAGGTGTAGTACTTGAAAATTGATTAAAACACACTGGTTGTTGTAGAAACGATTGTGTGACTGGTGTCAATTGGACTGGGGCCTACGTATTGGCTCGAGAAGTTTTGAGGTGAGTTGATATAACCCTTTACTAAAGTGGTTTAACTCACAAAAGCACGCATACAAGGTGTTTGATGAATTGCTTAAAAGAGTTTATCTTTATTTAATTAGAGCGAGTGAGTACCCATTAATTTAGAATTGTTCTAGCAAAAGTTTAGATGATCTATTATGCTATAAGTGCTTAAATTTTCAGATTTTTGTGTTATTCTTAAATGCTATTTTCATGTTGAAAATTATGAAGAAGAAAGAATCTTTAGAAATATTTTTATATGTTTATTTCATTCTTATGCCATGCTTTATATTTANGGAGGGTCTCATTGCTGAGAATTTACTTAGCCATGCAAAGGTATGATACATGAGCGCTGAGAACCATGAAGCGAGTGGCACCTCGTGGATTGGGCCTATTCGATCAGGTTGGGATCGAACCCGTACCGATCACACGGTGACTGAGACAGAATTAAGTCAGGATAGTTGGAACTCCCAAAGTATAAAGTGAAGTATTTTTTTTAAAGAAAGAAAAAGAAAAGAATTTCTTTTAGAATATTCATAAATTTCTATTATGCAATTATTTTAGAATTATTCATATAAGCTTTATGTTTTACATGTATTTAGAAACTTTGCTCGTAATGTATATGTTATTAAAGTTTCTCCCCTCTGTTGTTGAGACTCACTGAGTACAATGGATGGTACTGACATTCTCTTTTGGGAACCTACATTGGTCTGCGGTACAACATAGGAACCGGATTTGCAGGCGAGCAGGCTACGAGTTAGGACTTCCTTCTCTTCCAGTGATATTGGAGAGCTCCGCTTTTGTTCGTGGAGTATTCTTAGAGTCATTTTCATTTAGCTATTTCTTTGTTTATTTAGAGAACTGGCCAGTAAATCTCATGTCCTGAGCAGTGCGTCAGTTTATCAGTAGAGGCTTCATAGACATAGTCATTGGGTTGAGATTCAGATGTGATTTTATAATAACTTAGCAGTAATTCAGTAGTTACTACGAATAAAGCTTTGGAGTTGATTTATTTAAATATTTGAATTAATCAAAAGTATTTGGTTAGAGTATCGCTTTGTTGCATATAAAGTTTGGAGTTATAATAGGTTTGAAAAGCAGAGATGGTTCGCTCGGTCATGTTTAGTGATCGAGTGCCGGTCTCGGCTTGTTCAGAAAATGGGTCGTGATAGGTTCAGCACAACACCAACACCTAGATGCCATTAAATATCCTAGTCTGCGCATGAAACCATCAAGAGGCAGCTTTTCTCTCCATACTTTCCACATAAAGAATGTAATTTTAAAGGGCAAACCTTTCACCCAAATCATCCTATATGCTTTCCTAGGATCCTCCCTCCTCTTTAAATACTCCCATGCTGATTTCACAGTGAAATTACCCTTTGTTTCTAACATCCAAAAAGGAACATCTAACTCATTAGACATCACTGGAGGTTTAACCTTCTCAATTATATATGTTGCAAACTCCTCTGGTAAGACCTCCATTAAACTTTCCACATTCCATTGACCATCCTCAACCACATCGTAGACATTGTGTATGTCATCATCAATCCCAAAATCTGCAGGAACAAGAAAATATAAAGCCCCCAGCCCTGTCCAATAGTCATACCAGAATAATGATGAACCCATTCTAGGTTGCCAGAATATTTGATGTTCAATTAATTCTTTACATTCAATCATTTTCCTCCATACATGAGAACCTTCCTTCCAGGGTACTACAACAACATTCAATTTTTTTACAATATTTTTGGCTCATAAAAGAACTCCAAAGGCTTGGTTTAGTCCTAAAATTCCACCAAAGCTTGCAGAAAAGACCCTTAGCTACATCATGTAGAGATCTAAATCCAATGCCTCCTTCTTCATATAGCATACATAGGTTGGTCCAAGAAGGCCAATGCCTACTAGTACCACCCACAGAACTACTCCCAAAAAAATTGTGCAAAAATCTTATGAAGCTTGTTAATTACATAATTAGGAGGATTGACAGCAGATAACAAATGAATGGGCATGCTCTGTAGGACATTAGCTATTAAGACTGCCCTACCCCCAATGGATAGAAGTTTATCTTTCCAACTCTGCAATTTGTCAAGGACTTTGGTCAGTAATCCTTGGTAGTAATCCATCTTCCTCATATCATAGAAAATTGGACATCCAAGATAGGTGAAGGGGAAATCCTGCCTTCCAATTCCATTAGTCCTCTCTACTTTCCTCACTACTTCCAAATCCACCAGATGATGCATATACACAGCAGATTTCCCTTTATTAACTAGCTGGCCTGATGCAGTTTCATAGGCATGTAAGATCTCCATGATGAGTCGAAGTGAAGTTGCATCAGAAGAGCTAAAAATTATAGTATCATTTGCGTATGCAAGATGGTTGATTTTTGGACTCCATTTAGGCATTCCATAACCACAAAAATACAGATTTGTATGCAGTGAATTCAAACCCCTCGACAAAGCTTCAGTAGCAAGCATAAAAAGTGTTGGAGACAATGGATCCCCTTGTTTTACTCCCCTCGATGATTTGAAAAAACCATGTGGCTGCCCATTGACTAGGACTAAGTAACAATTATTCCCAACAAAATCAAAAACCAAGCCAATAAACCTTTCAGAGAATCCCATCTTCCTCAGCACTTTAGTAATAAATAACCATGACAACCTATCATATGCTTTCGTCATATCGAGCTTGATCACAACATTAGGACCAGCTTTAGTTCTGAGCCTCATATCTGTGACAATTTCCTGAGTTAACAGTACATTTTCTATTATGCTTCTACCCTTTATAAACCCTGCTTACTCCTCCGATATTAAACTTGGCAACATATTTCATGAACTACTCTTTAAAAAATCTTGTTGACGAAATTGCTAAGACGTATAGGGCGTAAATCTGAAAAAGTGCTGACTTCTTTCTTCTTTGGCAACATGACTAAATTGGTGTGTGTCACACTTTTGGGAAGCTGTTGTCCACAGAAAAATGCTAATACCATCTGCACAATGTCTTCACCTATAAAAGAGTCCAGTAAAACCATCTGGCCCTCCTGCCGAATCACCACTTAGTCCAAAAACTGCATTCATAATTTCCTCTCGAGTAGGAATGCTATTGAGGTGCTCATTCTGCTCCATAGTTACCATGGATGGAACGTGGTCAATAATGTCAAATGCTGTTGGAACAGAATCTTCCTTGAATTGTTCCTGATAGAATTGTTCCTGATAGAATTGTTCTGCTTCTGCTGCAATCTGATCCTCTTCTTGCAGCCAATTTCCATTACTGTCTTGAATTCTTGTAAGTTTTAACCTTTTCCTCCTTCCATTAACTTGATCATGGAAAAATTATGTGTTTCTATCACCATCCTTAAACCTAGCCATTCCAGCCTTTTGTATCCAAAATTGTTCTTCCAATGCTAAATATTTTACCATTTTAGCTTGTACCTTTTGCAACCTTTGTCTATTCATCTGTGTAGGAGCCAACTCAAATTGTCTTTCATAAACCAAAACTACTTCTTCTAGACTAGCAATTTTCTAAAAAATATCACCATAAGTAGCTTTACTCCAAATAGACAAGGCTTTCTTGAGTTTCTTCAATTTATGGTTAAAAACCACAAGTGGATTAGCAGCAAAGTATGCCTTCCAATTTTCTTTTACCACCTCCTTAAAGGATGAATGTTGTACCCAGAAGTTTGGAAATGTGAATGACTTCTTGATAGGGATAGATTAAATATCACATTTTAATAACATTAGACAGTGGTCAGATCTAATTTTGGACAAATGTGTCACCTCCAATCCATGGAAAGTCTGTTGCAATTCCATGTTACCAAGATATCTATCCAGCCTCTTAAAAATATAATTTTCCTCTGAACTACCATTCCACCATGTGTAAATACTCCCTTTGAAGCCCAAATCTGTCAAATTGCAAGTGTTGATGCAAAGCCTAAAATTATCAACTTCATTTAATGATACATGCAATCCACCAAATTTCTCCTCCTCATCCCAAATTACATTAAAATCACCTCCCACAAGCCATGGTACTGTCATGTTAGAAGCCATTGCATAAAGTGAATCACATAATTCTATTCTTTCTATAGCATCACATTTTGCATAAACGAATGTGAGAATGAGCTCTACATGTGATTCTGTATGGAATAATCTCAGTGTAAGCTGCTGTGTCATCTTATACAATATATCAACATAAAGACTTCATCAATGAAAGCCCAAATTTTATTTGAGACATTCACTACTGCTTGGGCTAAGCCTATTCTTCTTCTGTAATTTTCCATCTTGTTAGACTGTTGCATAGGATCTATAATCCCTATAAATTCAAAGTGATGTTGTCTATGCATTGTGATCAATATTTCAAATGCCTGCATAGTATTGACATACCTCACATTCCATATAATTGCATCCATCAGAGATCTTTAGATTTAGAGAGTGTTCTTTCTTGTTTGTGCTCCTCCTGCTGGAACTGTAGAAGCTTCTTTTGCTTGTTTTTCCTACCCTTAGCTGCAGATTTCACCTGCTCAATGTGCCTAGGTGATAAATCACCTTGATTATCCACATTGAGGAAGTTTTGTGCTGTGGATTCCTTATCTATATCCCTATTAGCCTGATCTTGCTGTATCTCACCTTCCTTAGCACCATGTGTGATCTACAAGTCTTTTTGTTTCCTTTATAACATTTAGCTGTTTGTTTCCAGGACTGCTTACATTTTGTAGCTGGAATGATTTTAATGGAACAATAACCTGCCCTGCATTCTGCTCATCAGTTAACTGTTTACCTGCAACCTTTGTTTTGTTTTAATAGAACTATCACCTGCACCCTCTTGTCCAGCTTTATTCTGCTCTATATCATTGAGATCTCCTACTGTTCCACCAGGATCATCTCCATTACCCATTTCAACCTTATCAGAATTTAACTCCTCAAGTGTTAAATTCTGTTTTTCAGCAGCCTGATTCCCTTTGTTTTTGTCATTCACACTTTGATCTTCTTCATTATTTGCATCACCACATGTTTCCTCTTCACTTGGCATCCCATCTGGGATTTGTGCCTCTTATGGATCTTCCTCAACCTGGTTATGCCATAATTTGCCACGTCTCCAGTTAATTTTTTCATTGATTTTAAACTTTTCAAAATCTTCTTCTTCCACCTGTTCCTTGTCATTACTTACAACCTCTTCTTGCCTTGTTTCTGCTATATCAACATTCACCTTGTATGCATTTTGAACCAATTCTACATCCACCCTGTATCTTGTGATGTGATATCTTGGCATGAAGTATTTATACCTACTGCATTATTAGCAAAATCTCTCTGCACCCAAGCAGCAGTAGATTCCTCATTACTAATACCCTTAATTCCAGTTGATGCAGGATTAAAGGTTGGAGCTGTAGGATTTAGCCTTTTTCCACCTCCAATAGGATTCTTTATTGGACTGTTACCCTTACCTTGTTTTCTTCCTTTAGAAGGAGAAACCTTATCGAGTTGTATAACTTCCTACACCTCATCTATTACTCCCAGCTGTGTGTTCTAATTAGCCTGCTGCAATACACCAGTATTCTCCAATGCTTGAAACTGATTCCGCTCCTTATTTTGCATCAGTAACCTCTTCCTCTACTCCCAACAGTGCAAATTTGTTTCCTACTTGCACCTGATGCGTTTCAACTTGAGAGATTGGAACTATTTCTTTTCTAGTTATAGCTTGTATCCTATCTGTATTGACTAAATCCTTTCCAATTGTAGCCACCACATCTGTCTGCTTATTTTTTCCTTTGCCCCTATTGTCCCTCACTTCCTTCCATTGTGCTCCCACATTTCCAACAACCTTTCCACTGGATAAAATCATTAAAGGAGTTTATTCATTACCTTTGCCTTTATAAGCAACAGTCTGCTCTTCATTCGCAACAGCCTGTTCAACATTCCTGTTTGCCATTAATTCAGGATGGATCCTACAACATTCTAACATATCGTACCCTTGAAGTCTACACTCCTTACAATATTTAGGAAGATAATCATATCTAACTGTCACCCACTCAGTTCTCACATCCTTAGTCATATCATGCTTAATATCCATTTGAATTTTCTTTGGCAAGTCAGCCAATTAATCTACCAAAACCTTCACTTTAGCACAACTTGGCCTTGTCTTATTAACAGTTGTAGCATCAAGATGCAGTGGTTTACCAACAGCAGAAGCTAGTGAAAATAGGCATTCTTTTACAAAATAAGTAGGTAATAAGTTAGGAAAAGATATCCATGCCATTCCCTTTGAGGTTTCCTCCCTAGCTTTGAATCTTGAATCATATATCAACGTCCTCAATTGATATTCCTATCCAAACTTGTCCCTCACATAGTATACACCTTTGGAAGAAAACTCAACATAATCCTGCCATAATGTGAGTCGTATCAATATGTGCCTATCTCGAAGGAGGCCAATGCTACATTCTGTTTTAATACCACACTGCATTGGCACAATTCTACATAATTCCTACATGTCTGGCCAGCCATATGAAAATTTGTAAACAACTACATATTGCAACCCTTCGATCAAGTTCATACCTTCCACTTCTGATTTTGCAAACTTCACCAGAGGTTGGCTTTGCAAGAAAGTTGCTCGTCGAAGCTGGATTGGATCCATAGTTACTGCGCGATCATGCAACGTAGAATTGCTCGGCGTAGGTTTAACAGCATTGGCATAATTCATGGGCTCTACATTGTTATTTGTTGTCGTGCATGGCTGGGTAGGGTTGGGTGGTGGTTCTAGAGGAAGCCCAACCAATGTAGGTGGCTGGCCACAGACCGGAGTGTCCATGGGAGAGTTTGCAATGGAGAACCAGTGTTGTCTTCACAAATTGCCTGTCGCCAGAGCTCTCAAGATCTCTGAAAGGTTTTCTGATTCGAGTTAAAACCCTAGGATTTGTTTTTTTTGGCATGTTTAATTTTGTGATTGGACTAGGGTTCTACTTTGGAAACCTGGACTCTCAGACTCATTCTGAGTCTATAAACTAAACTTGAACCTCTTTTTTTATGACTCTTTCTATGGCTAGTCTTTTCTAATTAACATGGTAAATCTTTCTTGTTTGACATGCCTGTGTGCTTTATATATGAGAAATTCTTCTTTCAAAAGGTTTTTCCAGCTCATGATTGGATTCAGAACCTCTTTAGGTTTGATTGATCGTTATTAATTTTCCTTAAGGAAAATGCTTTCCTCACTTTTCCTGACTTGGTTCATTCGAACAAAGCCTACAATTTTGGATTTTTACTGGCTGTTTGATTGATTCCCTTTCCTGATTCTCACAAATCGTTTACCATTGGACTTTTGCCTTAAATAAACTTCTATGTATTTACCCTTTTTGTGCTACTTTGGAAAAGATTTTAATCAAACTCTTTCCTTAATTGACTTTTACTAAAGGGAGACCTTATGTAATTGATTGCAAAACTATTTTCTTACCTTTTCTTACTTGCTTTCTGCACTATAAAGGGGCACGACCCTTCTGCACCTTGACACTTCTAATCCAATACTCTTTAAGACACCTTGAGTTCAACACTTACACTCTCAGTTACTTACACTATCAATTTCAATACTCTCACATTCTCATCTGAGTTTCTTCTGGCTGTTTGCTTGCAATTTGGGCTTTACTACTGCTTTTTCTCTTCTTATTTCCTGAAACTGGTATGTTCTAATTTTGTTTTCAGCCTCATCCCTATGTGTTTACTTTACAGTTTCTACAATCTTGTCTACTTTGCTGTTTATGTTCAGTATTGAATATGCTATTCTCTTTGCATCTGCTGCTGTTGTGAATTCTCCCATACCCTTACTCCTTACTATGTGTTTGAGTTAAGGTTCAGGCATGGCAGTATCCAAATTATTGCTCATGTCTGGACCTGATCCTTAATGGATCCTAAATCCCAAACAATATGGCTAACAGGCTGGTTAGGGGTGTGCTAGCACTCCTAATTGCTAGGTATGACCACCAAACTACCATGTCCTTCCCTAAATCCCCTCTATGCACATGCACTCTCTCTTAGATTCTAAGTTCTGCCCCCTCCTATGAGCCTTGCTTTGGGACCCTGAGTTCCCTCTGAACATGGACATTTGACGGTTGGCCTTTACACACTGCACTACTTAATACTACAATATATTTGGGGTGTAAGCACTGCCCGGAGTCCACATGAGACTCTTAGGGAACTTTTACACATCCAAAATAAGAGAAAGGCTTTGGAAATCCTGATCTTTGGAGTTGGTTCATCTCATATTATAGATATTGAGTCTCAATTAGTCTCCTTGGTTGTAGTTTAATTTCTGATGTAATTTTACTTTTTCTTGATTCATTCTGGTCTGTAATAATTTATAATAACTTATGGGGTTTTAATGAAAAGGGGAGGGTCACTCATGTATGCAAAGGGTAGACAGCGTGCTCATAGGTGTTATTATTTACAGGTTTCTACATTTCTGCATATATAGAAATCATGTCTTTAAGGTTCTGCATATATAGAAATCATGCCTATAGGTTTCTGCACTTCTGCATATATAGAAATGATGTCTTTAATGTTTTGCATGTATAGAAATCATGCCTACATGTTTCTGCACTTCTGCATATATAGAAATCATGTCTTTAAGGTTCTGCATTCATATATAAATCATGCCTACAGGTTTCTGCACTTCTGCATATATAGAAAACATGTCTTTAGGGTTCTGCACTCATATAGATGCCATGACTATGGGCTTCTGCGCTCTTGCATCATATAGATAACCTGTCTATAGGATCTCTTAAATTTTGCATAAACATCTATCACTAGGCAAACATTTTATAGGTTTAAATAACAAATTGCATTCTAGCTATCATGCCTATAGGACTCTTGCATTTCTATAAACATTTTAAAACCAATTACGCTCAGAAAGCATGTCTATAGGGGTAATCAACTGAAACTAAATCGTCTACAAGTCTAAAATCAATAGTAACGTTATTCAATATCTACGGAACTTATGTTTTTCTACAATCAGTAAGCCTTCTTTAAATCAGTATACTTCCACATTGTTAGATATCATGCCTATAGGTGTCACCTAGGCAAGCCATTAGGTAATTGATTAACTGTAGGGGGTAGGCCTAATTCGGACTTCTTATCTATGAAATATGTGATAAATTAGCCTGCCTTAACGCTTTAAATTTAATTCAGACCTAATCAGTATCTGAAAGACATGCCAAAACTATATGTTTCTCTTTGTTTTAAGGAGGTTTGCTTGAGCCTTATTTGTTTATGTGCTTCCCCATACTTGTCATATATGTTTTGACTCTCGCCTTAGACTTTTATTCTTTTAAACTCTAAAATCCAATTCTCCCTCCCCTTTAGGACTAGTAGTCCCTAATATCTCCGGGGCTGATAGGATTGGGACGGGTAATAGCATGTAATAAGTAACAAGACCATTCCACGATTTAATACCTTAACGGGGTGGGTAAGGATAGGCATGCATATGATGACCACGCGATAACACCACGTGTATAAACGGTTACCGGGTGTTGTGTGGGGTGATCCATGTTATTTATAAACCTAGGACCCCCTTCCCTTTACTTGTTTACTTTTTTGGAATTTTAAAAGCTGTTTAATTTTTAGTTTCTTTAACTTTTCTTTTACTTTAATTACTTGCACCAATTATGTAAAACACCTCTCTTTTACTTGTTTAAATTTCAGTACTGTTTTTCTTCCCAAAACTTCCGCTTCTTTCACCTCTTTTCCAATTACTTACACTAATCATGTGAGAACCCCTTCCCCTTTACTCGTGTGTTTTTCTTAGAATTCTAAAGCTGCTTTCTTCCAAATTACAGCATTCCTTAACTTCTTGTACTTCAGTTGTTTGCAACCATTATGTGAAAGCTATCTAGTATTTACAATGCTTGCTTGTTTACTTGTTGTTTGTACTTAAAGTCACAATTGTAGCATGGCCGGAAACCACACTAGTGGATCTTAAGGGGTGCCTAATACCTTCCCCTCGAGATAATTTCTAGCCCTTACACAAACTTTGGTTTTCTAAATCAAAAACCTCTTAGTGTCCTAATGCACTTAATCATTAGGTGGAGACTCTTCAATTCAAAAAAAAAAAACCCCAATTCCCAAGAGGGAACCAGTTGTCCTCCCAAAAATTTCATAAACCCGATTTCGCGAGAGAAAGGGGGCATCGACAGTCACTTAGACGTATGATACCTTTCACACATTTTCTTTCCCAAGACCTTTCGATTTCAGGTTAATGGTCAGCTCGATAAGGGAAATCAAGAACGATAACCCCATAAATTGTAAGGAAAACAATGTGGCCATCCTAACGGCTGGCACGACACCGCAGGACCCCGATAACGTATCTAGATCGGTTCGAGCGGATACGAATTCGTACGCCGCACAGGGGTGTAACGAAGTCTTGCACTCCAACGGCGGCACGCAACACACTAATCAACAGGAAACCCAAAAAATCCCAGCCCTAGTAAAACGATAAGTTAATCTTTGTATTATTTTTGAAATGTTGCAGGAACAACATTTGGCCATCTCTCAGCTACAGAGCCACCCGAAGACTCTCGATGCGGCAATATCAGAAATATCTCCTCGTTTCGAGCCAGTATCCAAGGTATCGGGCAACGGCGAACCAACTACCTATCCTATAACAGTAACGATGCTAGAGGACATTATTGAAAAGATCAACTCATGCTTGCGGAGACTCCTACAGCAACCGTCTCTCAGAGATACGATCCCGGGACTCATTTTGCGGTAATCAGAACCAACAAAATTCCTTGGGAATGACAGCACCCCAAGTCTGCACAGGTACATCATCACTCACACACGCCCGTTCGGAAACGACGACCCCCAAAACAGAGAACTCAAGCCCGTCCAGATGAAGAGATTCGAAGAAATTCCCCTAGAAGAAACTATGATGCGGCACTATTGTTTGACATCTAATCTCGGGGACCTGCTCACCGTACTAGCGCGATCCGTGGAAGCACACGCCAACGCCAACGCCAACGCCAACGCCAACGCCAACGCCATAAAAATAATGCCAAAAGGTTTCAATGCACCAAAGGCCGAGATAAGAAGAAGAAATAAAATATCACGGGAAGCCACGCCCCGCTATCCGACAAGATAGACGAGACCACTCCCAGTCCCGAATAGTAGGGTGGCACGGGCCTTCACCCAAAACCTAAACAAAGCATACCCGGAAGCTCCGGAGCAATTCGAACAAAGTTTAGTTGAATATCCAGTCGAGGCTTGGTCATATACCATCAACCAACAGCACACCCAAGCCATAACCGCGAATAACCCTCGAGAAACCCTCACTAGATCGGCATATCCAGGCATATCCCCAACAGAGAAGCCGACACTGAACGAACGAAGTCATCATCCACATGATGTGAGAGGAAGAAACAATCCAAGGTACAATGCATCTTGCAATAACAAGGCGGTATCCTGAAGACGACACCTTCGAGGAACCCCCAATGATACCAGATTCAACAAAGCAGAGTCGGCAAGCTACGGCATATCGTCACAACCGTTAAAGGAAGGCGGCACCCTGCTAAGATCCGTAGAACGTAGAACGCAAGTGCTCATCGCCAGAAAGGACAGTCTCAGGGAGTAGTCCCCAAGAACACCCTCTCGCTCGAGGAAAAGGATGCCGAGACTCCACCTCGGCATCACATTAACGTATTGGTAATTCCTTCTTTCGTTTGAATTCATTTTCAAATAAAACATACATTAATGATTACAGGTGTATCAGCCAAAGTTATACGGACGATGTCGGGCCATAGCCAATAGGACAATCTTGACCAACATCGCCCTCATGCCAGATCACCAATATGTCCCCAATAGCAATTGCCACAACAGCCAAATCGCTCCACATGCGCGACCCGCCCGAGCTTGGGCTAATACGTCGGATGATGCAGGATGCAGGCGCTTTGTACAAACAACGGCGAAAACACCGCCCGGGATGCAATTTCGGCCCTACTCCTCCAAGGGTGTGAAACTCCGTGACAAATGCGGAGCAAAAGAATATGGTTACAAGTGACAGAAATATATTCCTCGCCTTACGCCCATGACCGGCGTTACCCTCAAATGAGGTCAAAGGGTAAGGATACTCGCATCCTCGGCCCGGCCTGGTTGGGCGAGGAATACGACGGCCGAGGGGCATACTCCCAGGAACACAACATCCTTTTATCATTTCCTTTTTCCTTTCTTGTTGCTAATCTGTATGCAGGCAGGCAGCCAAGGCATTCAGTAGTTCTGGATCCCGCTCGAGGATTCGCGCCCGTCACGAAGCCGCCGGGCATTCTTTCCTCGATCGGGTTTCTATCAGGAAGAAGGCTCTGCCAATAGGAATATTAGCAAAACTGCATGCCTCCAGGGAAGGGACCCGACAAGCCCATGATCTCTCTCTCCATTTTCCAATATAGAATAATACAAGCACATCGGATGATCAGGAGAGTCACACCTATGTAGACCAGACTCACAGGAACAAGACAACATGTATTTACAACTTATATTTTTGCCAATCAATAAAGAATATTTTTCCAAGCATTCGATGCTTCGAAGAAAACTATTTCGGCTTATCCTCAGCAAAAAACCTCTACAACAAATGCGTCCCGAAACGCTCGGAGACTTAATCAATTCGGCAGTCTTGCAACTCCGGGTCGGGGTTCCGGGCTCACAAAGCCTTCTCGATATGGCCCCAAGACTAAAAAAGGCAGTATTCAGGCCTAGAATGATCCGATATATTCTAATACTCAACATGAGCAATTCGACAACTTGCACGACCCAGGGTCGGAACTCCGGTCTTACCAAGCCTCTGGAAAATAGCTCCAAGCTCATGAGAAGCTGTCTTCAAGTAAACTCGATGACTCAGAGACTGTCGGCAATCACCACGCACTGGAAAATCCGAAATTGTAAGACCCTAACAGGCAGCCTAGGTAAAACCAGATCTATTCTCCATAAATTATAAGACCTCAAAAGGGATGGAAAACTGTAAGACCTCAATAAGCATGAAAAATCCTGCAGTTTAGGCTATACGTCGCATTTGTAAGAATCCCTAAATGGCATACCCTTAGTGTAGACGCCTAAAAATACTTCTTGGTATAAAAAATGGCCCCGACCAAATGCACACGACTCCGGTCGAAATGGTTGTTACAGCCCAAAAAACAAGATTCGGGAACGCTCGATTGTTGCTAAAAAATCCTCAGAATCTACTTCGGAAAGAACCGTTTAAACACAGGCTTCCCTTAACAAGCAAAAAAAAATGAGTCCCGACTATGTCGGCTCCAAAATCTTAAAAGAGTCGATCTACTTGACCTATGGGCTACGAACCTTCCGAGGTGCTCAAAACATCATCGACTACGACTTGAAATTTAGGTTCTTTTAGAACTGATGACGGGTCAGGCAAAATAATCAATAAGACTTTAACGAGAGGAAATAAAGCCCACAAAAAGCCTCCGGGCGTCACATCAAACAACATAAGTGCCATTTCCCCGGCTAAGCAAAATCCTACAGGCCTTACACCGAAAGGTCTCTACGACCATCAGCTTGAAAATTAACAACTTGAGGATTAACGTGAGCTCGAATCGTAACCCGATTCAGAGACCGGATCCAAAATAGTTAAACTAAGCAAACCCTCCGGGCCTCATATCAAAAGGTCTCTATGACTAAACAACGTAAGTACCATTGTCACAGGATAAGCATGCCTCCGGGACTCATACTAAAAGGTCTCGACGACCAAGTAGCAGAAAGGCCACCATCGCCGGCCAAAAACTCATATGAGATTCAGGGGTCAATTACAGCTCAAATCGCAACGTGACTCGGAGACTGGACCTAGAAAATCACCAAGTGCCCAAGGGTGGGAAGCAAAAAACACTACCTCCATTCGGAACCTCCAAAAAGGTCAAAGGGTCAATTACAACTCGAATCACAATGCGACTCGGAGACTGGACCAAAAAATCACCAAGCGCCCAAGGGTGGGAAGCAAAAAACACTATCGCCAATTGGATCCTCTGAAAGGATCAAAGGCCAATTGCAGCTCGAATCGCGACACGATTCGGAGACTGGACCCAAGGATTAAAGCACGCCCAGAGGTACGACACAAAGACCATTATCTCCAACTCAAACAAGCAGGCTCTAGGATATATCAAGCCCGAGTTGGGTTCTCGACTCGGAGACTAGCTCCAAGAAAATCGCCAAATGCCCAAAGGCAGAGAATGAAAATCATTATCGCCAGCCCAAACGGGTTCGAAGGAAAAATAAGCTTGAGTCAGTATCCTGACTCAGAGACTAAACCCGAGGGCAATTCGATCATGAAACGTCTAAAGACACGATCTGAAAACAATGCTATCAATAGCCGAGACAAATCTTCGGGTCACGTGCCCACAAAATCGCTTCGTTCCAGGAGCACAAAAGTGTCATCACCCTCCGCCCATGCAGAAGAGAAAAAGCTGGAAAGCTAATCATTGTTCAAGCCATAGCACGACTCAGGGACCGATCCCACAAATCGATCTACACGATTGAAAGCAACGACAGAAAAAAGGTACAAAAGGAATAACACTTTGAAATTCTCCTTACATTACATACGATAAAAATATTCTTCACCTATAGGAACGCTCTGTGCGTGCTGGAAACCAAGCTACAAAATAATAGGAGCTATATTTTGTGCCAAGGGGATACAACCCATCAAGATCGCCCTCTGTAACTCCCGCGAGAAGTGACCGAGTGTCGCACTCGTCCGCCCTTGCTTGAGCCAATTCCTCGGAGAGGATAAAGCCTGTTGCTCCAACTTCCTCCAACACTTCTCCGGTGATCAACAACGAACATATTCCTCGATCCTCTTCTCATGATCAAGGGCTTGCCTCAACTCAGAATAGGCGTCAACAACCTCCTTTATGCAAATCACCATCTCACGATCTGCCCTGGTTTGGCTCAATGCCACTTTCGCCCGGGCGTCAACTATCTCGGCCCTGTCCTTCGAGAGGTCGGACTCCAGTATCTCGATCATATCTGCTTGAAACTTAGCGTTACTATGGGATAAGTTGAGCTGGGCCTCGAAGGCAGGAATCTTGGCTGAAGCACTCACCTCCTCCCAGGCTTGAGCCCGCACTCGGCCCCTTAGTTCCTCGCAAGCTGCCCTGACACGGTTCACCTCACCCTTGAGGTAGTCCAAGGCCTTTGTCTTTTTCTGCAGCTAACACGGAAAGAAGAAGTTAGCCTTAAAAATTAAAAAGAAGCAAGGAACGCATTGCAGAGAATTACCTGCTTACCTCATATCGGCAATTCTACAACTCAATTTCTTTTTCCTTGCAAAGAAGCCTAAGGGATTATCCCTCATCCCAAACCATCTGGAACTTGGCCTTTTGACGAAGCACCTCGGACTTGAACCTATCATAGGCCTACACAGGAAAGATTCAATAAGAGGAGGAAGACGCGGGGTATGAGAGAATTATGCACGAACTTAATGCAAAGTGTAGATTGCAAGTTTCCTCCAAATCAGAACATACTTCTGATAATACTGCTCCTACAACCCCAAAAGAGCCGGCTCCGGACATAACATGCTCAGTTGAGGGAGCCGCTTGTAGAGAAATAGGTACCCCGGGGACAGCTGACTCGGGTGATGCCCCGCCCTTAGAAACACGAGCCCGGCCAGGGCCATTAGAAGATCCTTCACATGATGGGTCCCGAACCCTCTTGCTGCTACCGTCTCTCAGCTCGGAAGCCGATGACTCCATCTCCTCTCCGAGAAAATGCTACCTCTCCCTTAGTAACTGCCCGATATCTACGAAAACAACGTATCCAACATAAATAAGATGGGAAAATGCTACCTCAAGTACATATCGGTAGAAGAAAAGCAACATACGCACGTACCTTGATGGTCCACTCCCCATCTAATACGAGACATAGCCCGCCACCTACGTTCATCGCAAGACGAATGAGTCACCAGCCTCTGAACCCAGATAGGCAAATCATAAACTTGGCCCAGCGTCCACGAAGTTGCTGCAACAAAGGGAATAACACTGATTACTTGGCCGATTTTTGCTATGAACAAAATCTGAAGGAGCGGCAAAGCACCTCACTTACGTGTGTAATTCCACCATTTGGAGAACAGCAGAAATTCCACAGGAATGATATTGGTCGTCCTAACTCGGACAAACCATCTGGCCCACTCTCGACCTTCACCAGCATCATCGTCAACAACGAATAGAGTGGGCGAGCGATCCCTCAAGGTTAGCAGTCCTCGATGGTGAAAGGAAGATACAGCCTGATGAGAAGGTTGAGCGTGAATTCAAGTCCAACCGTTTTGCAAAGAATCCCATCATCAGCACCTTTCGCCAAAACAACGCATGAATTTGCGCCAAGGTGACCCGATACTTCAAGCGAAAGTCGAGCACGACCTTATCAAGAGGGCTAAATGCAAAAGGGTATAGGTACACGCTCAAAAACCCATCAGCAGAGTCCGCGATTCCTTCGCGAGAGGAAAGCACCCACAATGTCATCCCCTAGCTCCACCCACAGTATTGCCTCGCCATCTCCATGTATTTCTCTCTCATCAAGGACGCCATCTCAGAGTGAAGCCCTTCGACTCTCCAACACCGGGAACGGTATCCCCCATCATTTGCCTTAACAAGTCTGAAGTGGTTGCCATGACTAAAGCAGAACTAAAGAAGTAAAGCAAAGAAGCACAGACGCTTTTGACACTTTAAGAGATAGGGGGCCCAATGTCGAAATAGAAGAACAACTGCCCAAAAATAGCGAAGTCTCATAAAGAGGTCAAAGCCACACCTCTTATATACAAAAGGCAGCGGCAAAGTCACCTACCAGATGTAAGCTCCAGGAAGCTAATGGCCTCGATATGGATCAGCGGGTCAATACCCGACCTAAGAAACATCCTCCACCAAATGACCAAGTTCAAGGATCCACAAGAATTATCTCCATTATCAAGGCAGCGTTTCACATTTGGAACCTTCGACCGCCAAGAAGCAGGGTCACAATAAGCTCCATGGCGTCGATGCCAGACGCGAGGCGCGCACTCGGGATCGTGATTCCTTCTCCGGAGGAGCAAACCCAGGAAGCTATGATCTACAAAGCTCGACGAGGCCCCAAGGAAGCACCCCACACATAGGCAAACTCCTCGAATGGGAGCTAACTTTACACTCTTTGAAAGAGTTGTACACATCAAAATCAACAGGACCCACCGAGGCGTCCAAGGATGACCTACATCCAGAGAAGTGCCCTCGGAGGCCCGAGAGCCCAATGTGCAATTTTCGAATAACTCGGGAGACTCTTACAAGCACCAACCCGTCAGATCGACCCAAGGTTTTCCCGAAGGACGACAATGGGACTGAAATGAGCCCATATCAATCGGCAAAAAATCAAAGCAAACGCTCGCATCCAAAATTAATATCGACGATCAAAAACACAAAAGAATGCATTTGAAGAGCCTCGAAGGGCATGAAAGAATAAGGAAATAGAGCAAATTCGAATGTAGAGGTCAACAAAGTTCATTTCTCATTTATAAGATTTTCATGTACAAAAGCCTACAAAGGATTCCCGAAAAAAGAGGATACATGAAGAAGAGACCTAAGGTCTACTCTACCCTCGAGTGTATGCCTCCGATAGTCTCGCCTTGATCCCTAAAATTAGCACTTCAGGGACGAAGATGAAAAAGAAGGCGAAGGGAGCAGAAAGGGAGGAAAAAGCACGATAGCTCTCCGAAGCTCGAAGACCCTTATTGTCAAAGGAAGCATTGGAGAGACGATGGGCCGAATAGCCCTTGATCCTACTTGTATGGCTGCTTCGAATACTCACCTTCGAGCAGCAAGACGTGCAAGCTCCCGGCTCAAGACAGAGTTCCACGTCGAGCCGGGGTCTGAAGGCGAGCAACGGTGGATATTTCGAGCCCCCTTTTAAGCAGCAGTTCATAATCCAAATATCCATCTAAGAAAAGGTGAAACCAACTCTCCACCCATCATCATTTTGGGCTGACGACAATAACATCGACTTACATACCGGCGACCGCGGAAGTATCGGGACAGAATGCTTACGATCAACAAAAGGAGACCCCGGCAGAAGGCCTCGACGCAGCTCCGAAAAACCCCTCCAAACAGCCTTGGGATAGAAAACTTCCATCATGATAATCAAGGACGAAAGAGGATGATGGGAAGGAAGAAGCAAGACATACCAACAGAAGTGTTGAGGTGAAAGATGCAATACCATAGAACACCCTCATTTATAGGGGGGAAACGATAAGGTCATCAATGCTCTGAAAGATTGACCGAAGAGTATAATTACTACCTTCTTAAAGAAATGAACTGACGGTAGCACTTTTCCCTCGAGGAGCGGAAGCGACAGGACATCGAGTAGAGATCTATAAGACATGCCATCGGTTACAGAAGATTGCGCCGCAATTTGAATTGCCATTATAGAATTGCTCGAGTCGAGTGTCAGAATCATTTCCCATCACTTCATCATAAGAAACGTAGAGACTATCTGTACACGGTAAAAATTAGAAGACTTGATTTTCGCTATCAAGATAATTTTGGAAGCCTTCCTCGAGATCCCGAGGATGGAAGGCTACGATCGAGTTCTCGGCCTCAGGGCTCATCGAGGCCCAAACCAAAGGAAGCAAGGTCCGAGGTCAGGGTGAGAGAAGATGTCTCCAAACTTCATGACTACACCTGACAGGGCCGGTCTATCTGTAACCTACTGAGAAGACGTGCGATAGGCCGTCCTATCTTTCTACTCTTGTAAATGATATATATGTATTTCATTGAGTCCCCTCTCCGATATAAAAGGGACTGACACCACATTGTAATGGGTTGATGTTGCTCCACTTCTCCAATAAGAAATAATATCTCTCTCTATCTCTTTCTTCTAAGTTATCTGTGTTTTTCGACCTCGAGGTCGCTCTAGCATTTTATTGTTATTTGTTTGTTCTTCATCATTTAGCTTAAGATTAACGGTATAAATCCTTGTATACATATAATTATCTGTTATCCCCTTCTCGACTACCCTCGATAGGCCAGGGGTAGGCTCGAGGCCTGACCGCGAGGTACTCCCTAGCTTGCTCTAAGACTAGGAACGATCCCTTACTAGTTCAATTATCATTTTGGCTAGCTCGACCTTTACTGTTTTACTCCGTGTTTTAGCATTCATCAACCTTACAAACTAGCTCGGAAACAGATCATGTATTTCTAGAATCCCGTTTATAAATTTAATTGTTGTTACCATTTTTACGGTAAACACTGTTAATCTCTCCTGATCTGACGAATTCCCCATTGTGATGGAAATTTGATAACTTGGTATAATATTGATGGCACCACTTCCATGTCATGGATCCATAGCCTTCCTAAAATTGTATTATAAGACATGTTTGCATCCACCACTTGAAATTCAGTGTCCTTCACGACACCCTCGGCGACTGTTGATAACATAATTTCTCCCATTGTTATAACACCTGAATTGTCAAACCTAGAAAAAGACCGAGCCTTGGGTATTACATGATCTTCCATCTCATTCGCCACTTTTAATAATATGATACTCATAGAGCTACCCAGATCAATCAAAATTTGCTTGAAGTTAGTATCATGAACAAGTAAATATATTACCAACACATCATTATGAGGGATGAACAAGCCATCTGTATCCTCATCGTCAAATATTATGTTATCTCTTTCCAAGACTTGCTGAATCCACTTTCCTTTGGTCACTGAGGTTTTGGTTGTTCTTTTTATCGGCGTGTATGTAACTCCCTTGACCTCGTCACCCCCGGTTATAACATTTACCGTCCTTTTTGCCGATGGGTGATTTGGTGGTTCTTTATTATTTTTCATATAAGAATGCTTTTCTTCTCACTAAATAGATCAGTATGATAATATTTTTCAGTAAATAATCAACATATGCTAGTAGGAGCTTGCAATCTGCTGTTCTGTGACCATGATCATTATGGAATTCACACCAAAATTTCTAAATTCTCTTGCTGGGATCCAATCTAATCTCTTTTGTCCATCACACCTTATTACCCATACCTCTTAACCTAGCTACTAACCTGTAAGTATTGACATTGGAATTGCAATCTCTTTTTTTTTATCGGAAATTTTGATCGTTGCTCCTTCTTATATCCCGTTCCTTTCCAAATCGAGAAGAAGAACTTGCCTCTTCTGCCTTGATCTCTGGTCAATCTATGTCTATTCTGGTTTTGACCTATGATCATGATCTCATACCACAGGTCCCATGTTATGCCCGTTACTATTTTTTTCAGATCTCATTTCTGATTCGAGCGCCTAGGTCCAAACCTTTCCTCCACTTTTGGTTGGGACACCGTATTTTTTTTTTATATTCGTAACTTTGTATTATACATGTTATAAATATCATTCCAAGTAGTTACCGAAAATCCCGTAAGCTTTCCTTTAACCTTCTCATGGCTTATGACGTCTCTCATTCAAGTTGATTGCAAATGCCATTGCTGCCCAATTATCAGGTACACGAGGTAACATCATTCTTTCTTGTTGGAATCAATCCACGAATTCTCTAGCAATTCCATACTCCCTTGATTTACCTTAAAAATATCTTCCATTCTTTTCTCTATTTCTTTTATCTACCGAATGTGCTTTTATGAATAATTTGCTAGCTCAGCAAACGAGCCAATTGTATTTTCAAGTAAGAGATAATACCATGTTAGTGCCCCATTCGTAAGGGTTTCACCAACACTGCTTCGATTTGTTGCTTGGCTAAATCTTTGCCCTTGATTTATGTAGTAAATGCAGTGAGATAATCACGTAGGTCAATAGTCCCATCATACTTAGGAATATCAGACATCATGATCTTTTTTGGTATTGTTAAGGGTGCTGCACTTAGCTTCCATGATTGTTATGAATACTTGTCAATATTCACTCCTTTAATCATTGTGGTCCTAGTAGGTGTTCAATTCGCTCTTTTTGTTCCTTGAGCTATTTCTGCAAGGTCAATACTAGATTTTGAAAGCTAAAATTATTTTGCGTACCTGACCCTATAGCTCTAGAAGTATTTGGTATTTTCCTACCTCCAGAGTTTTCGAGTCTTGAATAAGGGTTTCCACAGTTGTTTTAACTGGAGGTGGAGCCGCCTGAACAACACTCAGTAATCCATTTTCAAAATCACACAAAGCTTCACTAATCTTCTGAGTGATAAATTACTTAAGGTTATCATGCTCCTTTGACTGTTCCTCATGCTATTGTCAAGCATTACGATTAGCAGATCTGGCAGATGAATTTTCTCGTAAACATTGTGGCGTATGTGTGAGTGTGTGATGTGGATGAGTTCTTTCTTTTTTTTCCATCCTCAAGCTGAACAATTTCAGTAGTACCAAACATAATTTGTTGCTTAAGATAAATATGTAAATAAAAAGTAAAAAGATTACTAGATTTTTCAGTAACAAAACTAATTGCTTAACTAAAAAATAATTTTTGTGGTTAAAACTAATAATAGAATAATTTAGGTTTATAATAACCAAATTTACTCCATTTTTTCTAGTAGACAAATAAAAAATAATAAAAATAGAATATTGAGAGAATGAGAAAGAAAATCTTACTGATAATCATAGCTTCCTTCCAAGAAGAGAGAACAAGATTCTTCAAATAACAAAGTATAAAATAAGTGATTGATTGTAAAATTTCGTGAATTACTTGATGATCATACAAAATATGGTAAAGGGGATTTATATAAGGGTACAATAAGCATCTACTTTATCCTACTTAATTCTCGCCCGTTATTAATATTTATTACATTGATTGTCCGTTACTTAGGTAATTTGTAACAGTTATGGTAATAACAGTCAATCGCATGCAATCAAGGATATGTTGATTTCTTTTCATACTCGTGGCTATTAATGAATCTTCCTTCTTTGTGCTATTTAATTATCCATCCCGCACCTATCTCTTCCTTTCTAACTGTCAGGTACGGTATCTTTGTAAAGCGATCCCATGGGTGTTTTAGTCATGCTTTCCCTAACCTTCGTTCCTTTTTTATCACTTTGACTCTTATGCCACATGTCAACATATCATTAGTCCACGTGGCGACTTTATTTTTCCGCTAATACACAAACATAAAATCAAGATAAAAATAACTTAGACGCTTATTTGACCAGCTTAAAAGTCCATTCAAACACCCTCTAAATCAAATTAAATAGGGGTATTATCACTTTTAGCCCGCACGAGAAATTATTTATATTTTATTGCCGAAAAAGTGTATAAAATTTGTATAAATTTTGTATATAACATACATAATGTATATATACGGCTATTATTTTTACAGCGGCTATACAGTGTCATATTCTCAATTAAATAAGTTGAAATTTATTTGGAATTTATAATTCTGAAATAGCTCAACATAGGAGTAAAATAAAATAAAAATGAAGACAATAGATAAATTTATCATCATTATCGTGGTTCTCCTTTCCATCTGCAAATACGAAGAGAATAATAAAGTAAAGAGTATAATACAAAGAAAAGATAAATCAGAATAAGGTTAAAATAGCGTAAGATTCGAACACAACCAATTTAGAATATTACTTGGAATATATAAGAGGATATTATAGAATAGTACTAAATCACATGTACAACCATGCTAAACGTTCTCTTATACACTAGGCGAAGGAGGGCCAAATTTAGCTCATGAAAATATAACATGCTCGGCTTGTTTAGACTTTATTCCTTTAACTGATATTCTAAATTTAGTAAACTCGTCAATGTGACAAAAAACCAATTCTTCTCCTTTATGACAGATTAGCGTAGCATATTAAATTGCTCTTAGGTTAAGAATGCATGATTTCTTCTTCCTTTTGCATGTAAATATCAAATGCAACGACTCATAAACAACCTTCCACCTTTAACGCTCTTCTTGATTTCTCTTCTGCATTACATCCAATTATTTTTTTCATTGCATCTCAACCCAAAAGAAGGCAACCAAAAAATATATACTCAAAGAACGAGATCGTGTTTTCATAAATTCCATCGGAGAAGAAGGAGGAGGAGGAAAAATCTGAATCAACATAAAAGAGAAGGAGAATAAGGCGCACAAAAAAGAAAAGAGGTGTTTGTAGAGACAAAAAGAAGTAGTCTTTCTACATTGGTAGAATTGGGTAAAGTTCTTTGGTGCACTTCTCACAAATCCGAATGATTATCCTTTCTCATTATACATTCATCCCTGGATATCATCGTATACTGTTAATATTCCCGCTATTAGAATAATGGTCACCTGTAACCCGCGCCTCTCGTTCTAGGTGTGATCTAACTGCGAAAGGAGAATTGAAGAAGAAGAACAATAATGAATGAGAGGGAGGGGGATCTGAGGGTTCCTCTAATCTCTTTCATGTTATGTATTTGTGTACTTATTGGTGGGATTTTCCTTTTTCTTTACCTTTTTGTGCCAAATTTATCTCAACCTTGGTTTCCTGCAATAGCTCTAATCTTGATTGGATTTCCATGGCTACTTTGGCTCTTTACTTACATGTATACATGCATAAAAAGATGTTGTGGCTTTAGCAGCACCGATAATCGCCTTATTTCTAGACGGGCATCCAGGGCGCCCACAATGGCAAATTCTGGAATGGCCAGAAATGTTTCATTGGCAAATTCTCAGCACAATAATAATAGTGATGGAAAAAATGTACAATTTGGTGCTGCATCTATTAACTCCTCTCATGGAAGCAAAGATGGTGGTGCATCAATCAGCTCCTCACAAGAAATTGAGATGCCTTTAACATCATCAGCTCCTTCTTGATGAAATGCATATCAGGTATTTTTCTTGTTCTGGAAATTTCAATTATTCTTAGCACTTAACTCATTATACTTTTGAAATAAGGATTCAAAATTTAACTATTGAAGTTTAGTTGTTTTCCACACACACACACACACAGATATATATATATATATATATATATATTTGTGTCAAAATTATTGGATTCAGTTAAACACATTACATAAAGACTCCATTCTTCAGTTATTTTTTATACTAACACTTTTTTGCAAATCTGATTTATTTTTTATCGTTAAATCAATAATTACTCATTTTCTATATCAAGAGATTTTTTTTTTTGTGGTAGTTTTAGTACTCTTTATTTTTAGTTAAAGAAATGGTTAAACTTGAGGAGTTTGTTAGTGAAAAAATCATGAGACATTTCAATTAATTGAAGTTTAGATGTGTACATTCGGGTTATAAGAGAGTTTAAACTGAAATTTATCTAGTTTTATGGACACTACTATTTCTCATATTTATCAGGATAAATGAGTATATACAATGGGTTAAATATCAGCTGGAATTAAACGTGAAAGAGATTGGATTCTGAAGATGATTCCAACAACGACATCAGGAGCTTTGCAGATGATCAAAGAAGATGATATAATTGTAAGTAGAATAGCACAAACAGATTTGTTTGTCTTAGTGTATGTAAAGATTTAATATATATATATATATATATATAGCTTTGTTCTTATGTAAATTTCTCCTCTTCTACTTTATCTCTCTTCTCTCTTCCCATCCTCTGCTTCTTTTTATTTTCCCCTCTTGAAGCTTCAATTTTAACCTATACGGTTGAAATCAGGAATATGCTTTCATGTTTGGTTTGTTGATATGTGGATGGTAGAATAAGATCTTGATTTCTATGCCCAGTATGGGGCATAGAAAACAGTGGCGGATGTAACATGGATTCCACAAAAATTAGATATGTATTTCAAAATACACTTACAACTCAGAAGCTATAGTGTCTAAATCCAGAATCTGGAACTGATAGAAACCTATTAATGTATAATGTAACTTTTAACTGGATTTAAAGATGGTATATTTCGCCACTGGACTTACAAAATACCAAATTGTCATGGGATATGTAAACAATATCTTCTGGCTTACCTGGTGGGGAATGATATTCCCAACGGAAGACTTCCGCATAAATTTTATTAGTTATAATTATATATGGAGTGGAGAAGCATTAGACAACTAAAGGATTTTACTATGTAGTTGCATTACCCTATGAACAATTCCATTTACTGTGATAGAGTATTTTCTTCTTCTGCTTATTTAAAACTCAAGAGTGACTGTAGATAGGATGCATTCAAGGAAAAAGTGAAAAAGAAAATTGATTCAAAATGAATAATGCCTTGAGGTGTTGTTCCCCAAAGGTTTTACCATTTGATTCTTTTAATGTGTTCTTTTTACTAGTCACCCTTCTATTATCTGATTGTATACGGTGAAATCGGAGGGTCCAATTCCTCGTCATCGAGGCACCTCAGATGATCGTCTCGAAGGCTCGAGGCTACAAGGCTACGGTCGAGTTTCCTTCCTCGAGGTTCATTGACGTTCGACCTTGGGACGATGTTGGCCATGGCTATGAAAAAAGTGGGGAGTTCCCAAGGCGTGCAGCTAGAACCGACCAAGTCTGTCAGACTAGACCTAAACCCGAATCAGAGCGTCAACTAGCTGACCCATCTCCATATCTTTGTAATTAATGTATTTTGTACTATGTCAGGATTCCCCTCATATATAAAGGGGATCCTTGCCATTTTGTAAGGATCTGTTGCTCCATACAAAGTACACAAAAACATTTTCTTTTCTCTCTAACACGTTCTCTTAATACTATTGCTTCCATTTATTGTCTCCATTATCGTTCTTCATTCATTGCTTATTATTAGCCATAAAGAGCCTTCCTTTATTTTTTTTATAAATGTTAGTCGTACATCAATCAGCTTCCATAGCTCACAGCCGAGCACCCGAATCAACCCCGAGGTCCCCGAATCGATAAGATCGAGGCACCGATTGCTAACCTATCAGTTTGGTTATCATCTTTCTCTAAACTCTTATCTCGTTTCTAAGTCTTACACATAGCATCAACTGCCTAACAACTAGCATAAAAATAGATCACGTATTTTTAGAGTCCCATAATCAAATTTAATTGTTACTACCATTTTTACGGTAAATAGTTTGGCACCCACCGTGGGGTTAAAAATAATAGCAATTATTTTTTTACTGGTTTCATTACACAACGCAAGTTATTTTTCACACATTTTCTTGTCCAAGATCTTTAATTTTAGGTTGAAATGCCTAACTCAGTAAATGGAGGTGAAAACGACAATCTTGAGAACCGCGGAGAGAACGGTATGGCTGCTCCAGGTGTTGGTGTGCCACCCTAAAACCTTGAGAACACACTAGGACCAGTTCCAGTAGGCATAGTTTCACGTGATGCCCAACAGGTTGATATAAGCTCACGCACCAACATGAGTGTGCACCAAGGAGACCAATGTGAAGCTCATAAAACCCCAACAAGGGAAGAACGTGAGGTTAGCCTTCATGTAATTTTTAAAATGTTGCAGGCCCAACAACTGGCTATTGCTCAGCTGCAAAGTCACAAGAAAACTCCTAGCACGGTAGCACCGGGGATGGCTCCCCTAGCCGAGCAGGTACTAGAGAGATCGAGCAATAACGAGTCGATAGCCGATCCCATTATCGTAAAGATGCTCGAGGACCTCACCAGAAGGATCGAATCGGGTGAGAAAATGATACAAGCCAATGATAAGAAGGTCGAGACTTACAACTCCAGGGTCAAACAATTTCCAGGAGCGGCCAAATTCTAGGAGCGCCCTCGATCTTGAAAGGTGTGAACTCAAAGAAGTTCGTACAGAAGTCATTCCCACAGGAAGCGGCCCCAAAACCCATCCCAAAGAAGTTCAGAATGCCAGATCTTTCAAAATATAATGGTACCTCGGATCCCAATGAGCACGTTACCGCTTACACCTGTGCAGTAAAGGGCAACGACCTAAGGGACGACGAGATCGAGTCTGTCTTACTGAATAAGTTTGGGGAAACACTTTCCAAAGGGGCAATGATGTGGTATCACAACTTAGCTCCAAATTCTATAGACTCATTTGCCATGCTGGCAGATTCCTTTATAAAGGCATATGCTGGGCCATCAAGGTGGCCACAAGGAAATCTGGCGTCTTCAAAATCAAGCAAAGGGAGAACAAGAAGCTGCAATAATTCGTGTCTCGCTTTCAAATGAAACGATTGGAACTACCGCCAGGCTCTGACGATTGGGCAGTACATGCCTTCACTCAGGGTCTGAAGGAACGAAGCTCGATGGCTTCGAAACAGCTGAAACAGAATCTGGTCCAATATCCAGTCGTGACCTGGTCGGACGTTCACAACCGATATTAGTCGAAGATCAGGATCGAAGACGACCAGCTAGGAGCCCTCTCAAGCTCAGTATACCCAAATAGTCTTCTAGCAAAAGAGCCAAAGCCAAACAAAGAAATATATCATCCATACACCAAAGACAGAAGGAACACCTCGAGTCGTAACCTACCTCGCAACGATCGAAGGATAGATCGAGGACTGAATCCTCAGGGACTCATCAACAGAGTCGGACTTGATAGGAATGCGGGGCCAACGGAGGCACCTCGCATATCAGAATACAACTTCAATGTTGATGTATGAGACATCGTGTTCGGCATCAGTAAAATCATAGACGCCAGGTGGCCCAGGCCTGTACAATTAGATCTTTCACGAAGGAATCATAACTTAGTATGTGAATTTCACAGCACGCATGGCCACAGGACCGATGATTGCCACCAACTCCTAGAAGAAGTAGCCAGACTACTCAATAAAGGTCACCTCTGAGAATTTTTAAGCGATCGGGCCAAAAATTAGTTCCGGGAAAGAGAGGCAGCCAAGAAGAACGAAACGAATGAGCTGCGACATATCATCCACTTGATCTTGGGAGGCATCGATGCCCCATAGGAACCCATGATGAGAAGGACAAAAAAATCCATCACCAGAGAAAAGCGAACCCAGGGTTACATACTCGAGGATGCCCTCTCGTTTAGCGACGAGGACACCGAGACCTTGTCTCAGCCTTACAATGACGCACTAGTAATATCTTTCCTTGTAAATACATTTCAAATAAAACGTGTACTCGTAGATCCAAGTAGCTCGACCAACATTATCAAGTCGAGGGTAATAGAGCAGCTCAGACTACTTGAACAAATCGTGCCCGCCACTTGAGTCCTCAATGAATTCAACATGTCAAGTGAAATAATGAAAGGAGAAATCACCCTCCCAGTCAACGTGGCCGGCACAACCCAAAACGTCAAATTCCATGTCATCGAAGGAGACATGAGGTACAACGCCTTGTTCGGGAGGCCATGGATACACTGGATGAGAGCAGTACCATCCTCCCTCCACCAAATGATGAAATTCTTGACAAAGGATGGGATTAAAACCGTTTACGGGGAATAGCATGCGGCAAGAGAAATGTTCGTGGTGCACAATGTGGCGCTGACACCAATACCCCCACCCGCAAAGGACCCAAAGGGTAATCAAACTACATCTTCAGTTAAGCCCGATTAAGCAAAGCAGAGGACCTTACCGTGTCCTCATCACAAGCGACTAGAACATATCGGACATCGAAACATCGCCGACACATCCCACACTTAGGTATGTCCATGTACCTTTTTATTTTAATATACACTCCATTCTGATCTTTATGTAGGCATCCGACCAAGGCAGTCGAAACGCTAAACCAAGATCAAAGACCTTAAGGTTTTAAAGCGCCCGTTGGACTCTTTTCCTTCGACCGGGTTTTTTTATCCCAAAGAGGGTTTTACCGGCAAGGTTGTAACGAGGCAACATCGACACGCTACCTAAGGAAGACTCAACAAGATTCAAGGCTTCTTTTGCAACCAAGCTTGAATACTGGTGGGCATCCCCCTGGGAAGGCCATCCGCTAAGAAAAGCCAAGAAATACCGAATGGCGACCCGCTTTGAAATGATGTACCAAGACAAACGGCCGAACGAACTGTGTCTGTATAGACGGGCCCCTGATGGAAAAAATATGTATACTTGTACCAAATAATCGAAGAATACCTTTTGTCAAAGCATATCACACTCCAAAAGAAGCACAACATTTTTGCAAAAATGACTCCTTTGTCGAAAATTTCCCGAGCAATTGGGGACTGGGTCAACAATTCAACACCTGAACGACCTTCGAGTCGAAACTCCAAACTCATAATCCCTAAACGAGGCAACATAAAAATCGCAAAACATCTCCAAAATCGAAAGTACCCCAAGCACTCGGGGATTGGTACCAAAATCTCAAAAACCGCACAGCCTCCGGGTCGGAATCTCCGAAATCATAAGCCCTTAATGAGGAAATACCAAGTTTACGAGTAATGGCTCCCGAGCCAAGATACCCTCGATGACTCGGGGACTATCCCCAAACACCATTCATCAAAAAACCTGAGGCCATAAGACCTCAAGCGGGAGACTCGGTCTCGTAAGACCTACATAAGCCAGCAACAGTATCTGTAAGACCTCAAGCAAGACATGAACCACACTTGTACCAAGTGGCAATATCTGTAAGACCTCGAGCGAGGCATGAACCATACTTTTACCAAGTATCTAAAACTGTAAGATCTCAAAGGCGTAATTTTTTTTTAAGACCTTACTAAAGGCATAAACCCGATCTCAAAGTTAAGGATAGATATCGAACTTGTAAGACCCCTAAAAGGCATACCCTTGATATAGACGATGAAACTACTTCACTTGGGACTAAAAATGGCTCCGGCCAAGCATAAATGACTACGGTCACAAGGCTATACCAGCCCAACTAACGCAACTCGGGGACGCCCGATCGTCGCTACAAAATCACAAACCTTCAAATACTTCGAAAAGAACTGGTTAAATAGGCTACCCTCAGCACATGCAAAAGAATTTCGACCATGTTAGCTCTAAATTACACGCTTCGAGATACTCAGCCTCCGAGCCAAACCTCCAGAGGTGCTCGATCATCACCATATAACGACTCACAATCGAGGTTTTTATCGAACCGTCGGGAAAAAATAATTTCAAAAAAGTCTTTAACAAGGGAAAATTAAGGCCTATAAAAGGTTGCTTCGACCCAAGGCCTAAGAGACATTGTCGCCAGCCCACATAAAAGGTCGCTTCGACCCAAGACGTAAGAGCCATTGCCACCAACCCACACAAATCAAAATCTTGAGGGACAAATGAGCTCAAGATGAAACTTGATTCGGAGACTGAACCCAGAACACTTAACCAAAAATGCCCAAGAGAAAAAGCATAAGAGCTCAAATACCAGCTTACACTAAAAGGTCGCATCAACCAAAGGCGTTAGAGCCATTATCGCCAGCCCAAAATTCAATATCTTGATGGTCAAATGAGCTCGAGTCGGTACCCGACTCAAAGGCTAAACCCAAAATAGTTGATCAAAACATGCCTAAAAACAAATGTATAAGAGCTCAAACGCTAGCTTATGCTAAAGGCTCACATCAGCCAAGTACATAAAAGCCTCTGGGCCAGCCTAATGAGCATCAGGGCCATATCATGAATCTAAGGATTCCTATCGACTCAAAGACCAGTTCACTGGTTAAATTCGAGATAGAAAAAGATACAGAAGAAATAAAGCCTCAAGGTTTTCTTTTATACACATATACGAAAATACACAATCTCCATCTACAAACATGCTTTGAAAATGCTATATACAGATGGAAAAATGTACGCCCCTGGGAGCTATGGCCTGTCGGCCTCATCTTCGCTTTCTTCGGTGTCGGACAGAAGTAATCGAGCATCACGCTCGTCTGCACTCGCTCGCGCCAACTCTTCCGATAGGACAAAACCCCTAGCACGGATCTCCTCTAGAATCTTTCTTCGAGACTTGCAACGAGCATATTCTTTGTTCCTATCTTCATGGTCGAGGGTCCTTCTCAGCTCAGTTTGAGCATCGGTAGTGTCCTTTAAATAGATCGTCGTCTTCTGGTCAGCCTTAGTTCGGCTCATAATGGCTTCAGCCCGGGCATCAACGATCTCAGCCTTGACCTTCAAAAGCTCGGACTCGAGCTTCGTAATCATATCTGTTTGAACTGAGGCATTGTCACGAGCTAAGGGGATTTGAGCCTCAAAGGCGGAAGCTTTACCTAGAGCACCCTTCCCCTCTAAGCCTGAACCTCCGCATGAGCTTTTAGCTCATCATGCTGGTGCTTGGCTCGGCCAGCTTCGCCCTGTAGAGGCATCTCTAGCTTATTGTTGTTGTTCTTTAGCCCGAAAACTGACAACCCTTCCCCCTCTCCAAAGGGGCGCAGCCTCGCCTCGAAGGCTCTTCGATGCCTACAACAACAAGATTAATACGCAGAAAGGGAAAGTACCTTTCCAAATGAAGGAAGGGAAATGAAAACATCGCACAACACGCACCGTGATGTTTTGCCTACCATTTGCCCTAGGACAAAGCTCGCCACTTACGCTCATCGCAACTCGAGTGTGTCGCCAACTTTCGAATCCAATCTAATATATCGAGAACATCATTTGGTGCCATGAAATCGCTGTAAAAAAAGAAAAGAAGGCATGTTTATGAAGCCAGCCTTCACCATAAACAAAATTGAGAAGGCGTGAAATGTACCACTTACATGTATAATTCCATTTCTCAGGGAATGACATAGGCTCCACGGGGATAATGCCAGCGCTCCGTACTCAGACGAATCGACTCATCCACTCCTGATCTCCAAATTCCTCATCATCAATGACGAAGGGCGTGGTCGACCGACATCACAAGGTTAGCAGACCCTGATGGAGAAAGGGCCGGTATAGCCTGATAAGATGGCTGAGGTAAAGTTCAAGCCTCTCCTTCTCCACAAAGAATCTTATCATCAACATTATTTGCCAAAATAACGGGTGGATCTACGCCAAGGTAACCTGATACTTTAAACAGAAATTGAGCACAACCCTATCAAGGGGGCCCAATGTGAAAGGATATGTGTACACGTTCAAAAATCCGTCGGCACGATCCGTGATGCCCTCATCTGGGGAAAGTATCTGTAAAACTACCTTTCCCCCCATCCGCAGTATTTTCTCACTAACCCAATGTGTTCTACTCCTATCAAACAAGTAATATTCAAGGTATGCTCTCGTTGGTCCTAAATACCAGAGGCGGAATTCTCCCCTCTCTGCCAGACAGACTCCGATGTAGCAGTCATGACTATGGAAAAATTAGAGAACTAAAGAAGGAATTTGTGAAAATGCGTTAGCACTGAAAGGCTTAACGTAGGAAAAGAATGGTAACTACTTAGAATGGTGGGATCTCCAAAAAATCAGAAACAACCCTATATATGGAAAAAACAGGGGCAATCCACCTGCCTCAGAGGCCGATTAAAAACACTGACCGATATCACTTCGGGAAGCTATGCCGGCGGAATCGCCTTGATAGCTTTGTAGCCATATTGTACATCGCCACATAATGTTTTGGGGTTAGAGATCCCCATACTGCTGCAAGTCCTGAGGTTGTACCTGACCCGACCTCCGTCAAAGGGAAGTTAAACCCTAAGAAGCCAACGACATCATTGCATGTCCCGCGGTGGTACCCGACCTTGAGGACCTCCATCAAAGGGAAGTTAAGCCCTAAGAATACAATGGCATCATCGCAAGTCCCGCGGTGGTAACGGACCTCGAGGACCTCCATCAAAGGGAATTTAAGCTCTAAGAAGCTGGCGACATCATCGCAAGTCACAAGGTGGTACCCGACCTTGAGGACCTCCATCAAAGGGAAGTTAAGCTCTAAGAAGCCAGCCGCATCATCGTAAGTCCTACCCGACCTCGACGACCTCCATCAGAAAGAAGTTAGGCTCCAAGAAGCCACCGACATCATTGCAAATCCCGAGGTAGTACTCGATCTCGAGGATCTCCATCAAAAAGAAGTTAGGCTCCATGAAGATATTGGCATCATTACAAAACTCAAAATAGTATCCAATCTCGAAGGCTCCTCTCAAGAAGTAAACAAGCACTTAAACTCCACCCCTATGGGCTTGGTCCCGGGGCACAATCTAAGTTCGGGTAAACCCTTGTACGGGATCTATCTACAATGCCTTAAGGATATCTACGCTAAGTTTAAAGCAAGTTTCCAGGTGTCCCTGGTTTGAACGAACCCCCACTCGGGGGCAGCTCTCGAAAGCTTAAAGGCAGTCTCTATCCTCGGGCCTCCGAGCAAATTTCCCCTCAAATATTACTGCAGGTTCTAAATGATAAATATCGATCTCAAGGCTCGAAACGTTACTTTCATTTAACTGGAAGTAAGGGTCCCGACGACCCGAGTTTATCAGTCCAATAGAGGCTCGATCTAAGGAACAACAAAGGGTTCCATGGGAAGCCGTATTAATCAATCAAAAGTCAGGAAAATACTCACACCTGGGATCGATATTGGTAGCAGCCTATATAGTCATGCATTCAGAGTCTCCATAAACACAAATAAAAGGAAATATAGCAAACATCAAAGACAAAATTGGAGAAACGTATTTATATTCATAAACAATTGATTACAAAAGCCCACGAGGAGTCCTTACATATGATTAAAAAATCCCACGAGGGGTCCTTACATATAAATAAAGAAGCAAAAAGGTACACATATAGTAAAAGCCTAGAGCCTAGCCTATCCTCGAGGGTGCATCCTCGGTGGCAGTATCTTCAAAGAGCCATCTCCTCGGGAGTCTTATCTCGATCCTCCAGAACAGCATCTTCATTGGGAAGATCAAGAAGAGAAAAGTGGTGGAGGAGAGAAAAATGACGTAGAAGAAGCAGAAAGGAATGAAGAAGTGGCTGGGTGAAAAATCTGACTTGTATGGACCTCGCCAGCACTACTATTGCAAAGCCACATCTTGAGACATTACACCAGTGCGGGATGCAATAGTTAGTAGATAGTACCACCTCATTCCATGGAAAGCAAAATGAGTGAGGCATTGCACCGGGTAGTCGGGGAAGGTGAGCAGCGGTATAGAGTCTGAACCCCCCGAGCAGCGGTGTAGAGTCCAAATATTTCCAAGAACTAGGAGAAATTGGGCCCCCTACTTCGTCATCCCGTGCCAATGACAACAACAACAATAAAACGGTGTAATTTCGCTCGACAAAAGAAAGTCCAGGAGATAGGTTGTGATATGGCTGATAGAAACGCCGCCGTATAATCTTGAGGGCATGGGCCTCAAACATGGTGGATGACAATGGATAAGGATGGTGAGAAGAGAAGGATGGATAGATATAGGAAGACACTTGGATGAAAGGTTGGTCCTAGGAGGCTTCAGTTTATAGGAAGGGCGGCAGTGTAACTGACGGTGCCATTATTGTCTTCGAAAGACATAATGACAGGCACATTTACGGCGTCCTTGGGAGCTGAACCGACGGCGACATTATGGCTTTGAAAAATGATAAACCGTAATGCTTTGAATGATTCTGGAAAGATGAAACAACGGGATGCTTCAGTTATGACGGAGGCTTGCTTCATCGGTATGATGTCATCTCGGGGAGTTCGAAAAGCTGGTTATCAAGGTCATTTCTTATTGTTCTACCCCAAAAAATGGGGGGACTATCTGTATACGTTGAAATCGGAGGGTCCAATTCCTCGTCATTGAGGCACCTCATATGATCGTCTCGAAGGCTCAAGGCTACAAGGCTACGGTCAAGTTTCGTCCCTCGAGGTACGTCGAAGCTCGACCTTGGGATGATGTTGACCATGACTATGGTAAAAGTGAGGAGTTCCCAAGGCGTGCAGCTAGAACCGACCAAGTCTATCAAACTAGGCCTAAACCCGAATCAGAGCGTGAACTAACTGTCCCATCTCCGTATCTTTGTAATTAATGTATTTTGTACTATGTCAAGATTCTTCTAATATATAAAGGGGATCCTTGCCATTTTGTAAGGATCTGTTGCTCCAAACAAAATACACAAGAACATTTTCTTTTCTCTCTAACACGTTCTCTTGATACTATTGCTTCCATTTATTGTCTCCATTATCGTTCTTCATTCATTGCTTATTATTGTCCATAAAGAACCTTCCTTTATTTTTTTTATAAATGTTAGTCGTACATCAATCAGCTTCCATAGCTCACAGCCGAGCACCTGAATCGACCTCGAGGTCTCCGAATCGACAAGCTCGAGGCCCCGATTACTGACCTATTGGTTGGGTTATCATCTTGCTCTAAACTCTTATCTCGTTTCTAAGTCTTACCCATAGCATCAACTGCCTAACAACTAGCATAAAAATAGATCACTTATTTTAGAGTCCATTATCAAATTTAATTGTTATTACCACTTTCACGATAAACACTGATTAAAGGGTAAAAGAACAGCTCTGATTGGCACAGAAGAAAATTTATAAGCTACGCTGGTCATGGTAGGAAATTCCTCGAACTCTTACCCATATGTTAAAATCTGAAAAGGAAAATACATGCAGAGAGAAATATACAAGAAGATGAATCACCTGAATATACAACTAAACAGGAGATTCTGATGTTTATATAAGAATTGCTACACATGATTTCATCTTATGTCATTTGAGTAATATTCTTTTCCTTTTGGGGGTTAGGTCGTTCCAGTACATTGATGTAAGAAAGATTATGTACAATGTTCGAAGTTAAATTCGAACCAGCAAATTACCGACCAATCTGTCAAGTGCGTATTCTTAGAAAGAAGGAAAAAAAAGTAAAGGATGCCTACAAATTCTCCTTGTAGGCCAAAGTTTGATATCCGAGGACATCAACCGGAAGATTAAACATTATTCAGGGTGTGTTTGGTAGGAAGGAAAATATTTTCTGGAAAAATATTTTCCAATTTTTTCATGTTTGGTTGGCTTAAATGTTTTGGAAAACATTTTCCTTATTAATTCATTTTCTTCCAATTGGAGGAAAATATTTTCCTTATTCAAAAGAAGGGAAAACATTTTCCAAAGCTCCTTCTCAACCTTTCTCACCCTCACCAATTCACCCTACTACCCCTCCATCCCCCCTCCCCCCCGCAAAAAAATATTTTTTTTACCTTAAATTTTTTTTTTTGCAATTTCAAATTTCTGTTTTTTTATTTTTCTGTAACACCCA